>OVAP01000021.1:20592-75279 GCA_900406295.1 Aurinia saxatilis | reverse complement strand
GTATGTAGTTCTACTTTATTTAATAATACGGGGAGAAATCCCCTTTTCCGAAAAAAAAAAATAAAAAAATAGTAAATAATAATACTTCTCATATAATGCATAAATGGGCCTACCTTGTGGGGGAGTTACTTAATTGGGCTCGAAGAAAACAATAATACTTTTACCTTAGAAGGGTCCATTATGAAATATTGACTTTAGTCGTGACTTCCTTTCTTTTTTGTTGTCACGGTCAATTTTTATCTTGTTTTAATAGTACAAAGATCATACAAATGACAAAGGAATTTTTCGGACGCAACATGAAAATAAAAAGTTAATCCACTTGTCACAAAACTTGAAACACAATTTTGACCAAAATATATCTTTTATTTTCTGCAAATATATGGTTTTTCCACCAAATTTTCTACTTTTTTTTATGACTATATTGTATTTACCACCATTACTGTAATTCATTGTTGGTTTAATATGGTGATGTCTGCATTCTCATTTTATTTATAATCTATGAGTCGTAGAATTTTTAAATCATAGAAATTACATTCTCTATTTAATTTATGGCTTAATGATAAATTTTAAAATAAAATAAAATAAATACATAATATCTTTTATCACGATGCAAATGAGATGGCCACTCATTTTTATTTGGGCATCTCTAGCGCAACCTCCAATTTTTCACTCAAAATTGATGATGTGTCCTTTGCCAATGAGTTTCACCATTGTATTGTTTACTACCCAACAATGACATCCATAACTACACATCTCTACACAACCACATAATTTAGCTGCTACATTATTTCAAGTTGGACTTAAAATTAAAAGGATGTTAGTAATATTTCATCTTTTTTAGTTTTGCATTTATTTTTATATGTACATGCATCATATGTGTTTCTACTTGAGACATGTTGTTTGAAAATTTTGTATATCACTAGTGTGTAAACTAAAGTAGACATAATAAAAGAAAATTGTAAACATTTCTTTTTCAACATACATTAATTATTAATATGCATTAATTATCGTAATCATACTCCAAATATGGTGTTTTTGTCACTACCCAAGAAATTACAGAAAAAATCAAATGCGCTGTACCAAAAGCTTATACAATTTTGACCAAGATACATTTTTTTGTTTTCTGCAAGTATATAGTTTCTATTTCACCAAATCTTCTACTTTTCTTTGATGACTATTTAATATTTACCACCATTACTGTAATTTATATTTGGTTTAATACACGTGACGACTGCATCCTATTTTTAAATACCAAATCCACAATATGGCCACAATGTCATAACTCTTTGAAGAAAACAAAATGATTATTTAAATCGATATAATAGCTACAAGGACACACTAATATTTATATGACATTAAATCAAATTTTTTGTTTGTTTTAGTTTGAAACTTACCAAGTTAGAAAGTTGTCTATTAGAACGATTGTACTCCACGACCTACCAACAATGATGTTATTTTTCTGTTTAACGTCATGCATACATCTTTTGTAAAATTAAAATATATAAACAAAAACTATTTACCAGAAAATATAGTTTTCCCTAGTTTTAACGCAAAATCAAATTGAAATACAGATTCAAAAAGAAAACCCAAATTGAAATAACTATATTTTCTTTAATACAAGTTTATGATCGACATGTCACATCTGCAAATGTATTTCGGAAATAAATTCGACAATAGTTAAACTTTTTTTATATTGGCGATCCAAATTTCAGGTGAACCCCTGTTTTTAATTTATTTAAATTACGGGAATAACACTTATTTTATTTTTCTATTGTAATTTTTTTTAAATAACGTTATTATATAGAAAGGTGTTGGTCCAAAGAGGGGATCACGTCTCGCAATCTTTCATGAAGCCTACAAGATTTTCTCGTTCCGTGGGCTCTACTTCCGAACCTAGACAAGCTATTATTGGTCTTTGACCTCTCGTCTCATTGGTCCCTGTTTTTCTTCACAATTACAGTTTAGGTCTAATTGTTTTCAAACTATCATCTCTATCCATCATTCATTTTATGTTGTTGTTGTAAAACCATAATAATTAGTTGTCAATTTTCAACTTTTACCTCGATCTTTTTAATCAATCTATTCCGATCTTAGTATTTATTTCCAGTGTATATCTACATTGTAAATATATTAAAATTTCATATTTTCCTTAGACACCAATCAAACAAAAAATTTATATTTCTTACCGTCATAACATTTTTTTTTTTTGAATAAATTGTTAAATTTTATTCAAAAGAGACCAGTTTAGTTACACCAAA
Organism: Aurinia saxatilis; assembly: GCA_900406295.1. NCBI lineage: Eukaryota > Viridiplantae > Streptophyta > Magnoliopsida > Brassicales > Brassicaceae > Aurinia > Aurinia saxatilis. The sequence continues at coordinate 73,021 of OVAP01000021.1, read as the reverse complement.
GTGTATATACACAAAAACCTAAACTTACCCCTGAAACAAACCCTACCCTGACAACATCGGCTAGTAAACCAATACAACAGTGCTCCCTCCATCTTCTCATCTTGAGTTCGTACTGAAGCTATTCTGTTCCGAACATTCTTGTCAATCAGAGATACCATTCCAGCCACTGATGGTATACCATTTGACATATACCATTTATTTAATTTCACTCTTTTTATGCTATAAAATAATAAAATATATATTTTAATGAAGAAAATTAATTATGATCATATATACCAAAAACAGATTTCAAACTATAATTAAACTTTCCAAAAAATAAAAAGCAATATATATAAACGAAAAAGGTAAAAAATAACATCTTCTTATAAGTATTAGCTGAGTATCTTAAAGTTCTATAAGTAGTTGGTTAGCATTTATTTTTATATGTCAACCAAAAATAAAAATTGAAAATTAAACACGAACATCCCAATTTGCATATTTCATGACATCCTTATTTGACATTCTCACCCAACAACCATATATATATACTCAAGAAAGAACAAGTCAACCTATGTTACTATCACGTATGAAATGTCAAACGTATTCAAGTGTTCCTTAGTTTATTTTTAGATCATTGTCTGCGCCATCTGATTACCTAGTCTAATACAACATTTTGGTTGGGTTGCATTTAAAGACTTTTGGGGTTGAAATAGTAATAAAAGATATTAGTGGGTGGAAGATAATATATAAACAAAAAAACGAGGGCTAATAAAGGAAGAAACAGCGTCGTGTTTTAGAGAGAGAAACTGAGACGACAACGACCTTCTAGAGCGAGAAACAAGGCGCGTAGACAGACGCCGTCAACTTTTTTTTGTTTTTCTCCGTTGATTAATTAATCCGTGAGAAAATCTAGTTTTTATCTGTTTAATAATTGATTTAATTTAATAAAAAATCTAAAACAATTGAAAAAGCTCTTTTTTTTTTTTTTTTTTTCTTTGTCAAAATTGGGTTGCTTCATTCTTCCAGGAAGAAAGAAAGAAAAATAAAAAGGGATTTTTCAAGTGTTTAAGGGATTTGAATTTTTTTGGATCTTAGATCTTTTCTTCTTGCTACGAAACCCTAATTTGCACACACATTGTGATATTGAACCAGCTCAATTTCATATTTTGGGTATTTGGGTTTCGTCATCTTCTTCTTTTAATTTGTGGGTCTCTTCATTTTAAGGATTTAAAGCTTGCTTTTGTGTTGAAAAAAGATGAGAGTTTTGGGTTGATCTCGGGGTTTTGATATTTTTTCTGATCGACGACTTGGATCTAGAAGGAGAGGAGACCGAGGTCGTCGTCGTCGTCGTCGGATGAAACGATGAAATGGGCAACATTGCTTAAGGACATCAAGGAGAAGGTTGGATTAGCTCAATCCTCTGACTCGGTCACCGGAGACTCGCCGTTTTCCGTTGACCTAACTGCTCCGCCGTCTTCTTCCTCTTCTCTTGCTTTTGCTCACCTTTCATCTTCTTCTTCTGCTCTTGACTTTAATAACTCATCTCCTTCAAGGTTACTTGCTTCTCGATCTTGTGCATTTTGATGACTTTGCCTTATTGGGTTTGGGACCAGTGTTGGATTTTGTTTAGTTGTTTCTCTTTTGGATTGCTTTTTAAGCTATCGACATCAACTAAGTGATTGCTTTTGCAACAATTGTGGTGCTAGATTTGTTAAAGATAGTAGTAGATGTTGCTACTTACATGTAAAATCTGAATTAGAAAGTCAGCTTGGTGAAAGGCACGAATAAAGTTGTACAAGCTGTTCGCTGCAATACTTTTGAATTGGATTCTGTAAATTTTGTTGACTGATTGGTGTTGGTGTGTAAGAACAATTGTTGATCCTTTTTTTTAATTATTTTTTTGCATTTCTATTGAAAGCAGAGATAACCATGAGTTGGAACTGGACTTTAAGAGATTATGGGAAGAGTTCCGTTCGTCAAGCTCTGAAAAGGTTCTTTCTTTGATTATACATACTCTCAGTATGCGGATTAGTCTTTTATATGCTGGGAACTATGAGTGTTAATCTTTCATATATCATGCAGGAGAAGGAAGCCGCCTTAAATCTGACCGTGGATACATTTTGTAGATTAGTGAAGCGGCATGCTAATGTAGATCAGTTAGTTACCATGTAAGCTTTTCTTATCTCGTTTTCCTTTTCTGGCTGGATAATATGTTGAAGTAGAATTTGTTGTCTGCGGGAGAAAACTAGGATCTGCATCACAACAAAATGTAACTGAGTCCTCACATTACTTGAATTTTTATACTGGGAAATACGTTTCTCAGTCTGTATGTTCTTCCCTTGTCTAGCGGGTCTTCTTCTATACTTCTTATTCTATGTGTGAAAGTCACCTATGGTATTATCACCAATATTGAGAAATTTATTTCTAATTGCAGGTTAGTAGAAACACATATATTCTCTTTTGTCATTGGAAGAGCATTTGTAACAGATATTGAAAAGTTGAAGATTGGCAGCAAGACAAGGTCACTGGTTGTAGAGAAAGTACTTAAGTTTTTTTCAGATGTCACCAAGGTTTGCCTTCTCTTTCTGAATACTACGCATCTTGACATGTTATCCTCTCTTCTCTATTTTAAATCTATGATTTTTTTTCGACAGGAGGGATTTAGTCCTGGTGCAAACCTCTTAACTGCTGTTGAAGTCCTTGTATCTGGGGTACCTATTAGACTATTTCCTGTCTTCCTGTTTACCCACTCCATAGAAAACGAGCTCACAAAGCTCAATATATTGTCTTGACTCCTAAATCCAAACTCTTCTGTTTTTTGTCAGCCTATCGACAAACAATCACTACTGGATTCCGGGATATTCTGTTGTCTAATACACGTTCTCATTGCCTTTCTAGCATATGATGAAGTAAGCAAAAGTAAATTAACTGTTGATCTTGAAGAGGTATCAGCAGAAAAAGATGCTGGATACAGAGTTCTCCAGACTAGACGACTTGAGGTACTGCTTCAATACATTTACTCCAACTCTTAATAAGACCATAGTTTCCTACTTTAGTTGAGCTGGGTATTGACAATCGAAGTTTATTCTACACCAATGCTTTGTCAAATAAATACTTTGTGGGTTATTATTCTTGTAGGTGGAGGGTAGTGTCGTTCATATCATGAAAGCATTAGCAAGCAATCCTTCTGCTGCTCAAAGTTTGATTGAAGATGACTCTCTTCAGTCGCTTTTCAATATAGTTGCCAATGGCTCTGTTACGGTTTTCTCTCAATATAAGGAGGGTCTAGTTCCACTCCATTGCATACAGCTTCACAGGCATGCCATGCAGGTATATTTCGTGCATCTTTTCTAAAATATTGTGCGATGAGTTGGAAAGATTCCGCAGTCGGCTTTCAAGTTTGACGGTTGAAACCTGATTAAATAAACTAATGCTTTAGTCATTTAACAACCTTTCGTTTCTCTTTCAGATCCTTGGACTTCTTCTAATCAATGATAATGGGAGCACAGCAAGATACATACGCAAGCACCATCTGGTAGGCCGGTTTATTACGCAGACTGCTTGAGTGTAGTATATAGATTTTTGTGCATACTTATAAGCTTGCACCTTGGGTATAGGTTAAGTCTTTCTTGCTAATGGAAATTATTTGAAATTTCTATGGTCAAGAATTTGATTTTTAGGGAACTTATGTAGATTTCAAGATAAAGGAAAATGATAATACAAGGCATATGTTTTAGTTTTGGGTTCCGTTCTCTGAATTGCTTATTGTAGTCTACAAAATCTACCAACCAAATAATTTTTCGACTTCTCCTGCAGATAAAGGTTCTTTTGATGGCTGTCAAAGATTTTGATCCGGATTGTGGTGACTCAGCTTACACAATGGGCATTGTGGACTTGTTACTTGAATGCGTGGAATTATCGTACAGGCCTGGTAAATATGGTCGACACCAATATGAGAGCTCTAAATATATTGTCTGTATGAAAAATGCGACGTGAGAGTAAAACATTCAGCAGTCACATTATATATATATATGGTAATAGGGACATGTAAGCTGTTCTTATTATGGCTACTAATCTGTTTCAAATTTGACTTTGTAGAGGCTGGCGGTGTTAGGCTCAGGGAGGACATTCGTAATGCACATGGCTACCACTTTCTTGTTCAGTTTGCCCTGATTCTCTCTTCCCTGCCAAAAAATCAAACTTTTGTATCCACTCGTTCATTTATTAATCAAGAGAGTGGTTCAGATGGCTCTGAAGTGTTTCCTGATGAAGAAAATACGAACAGTAGGGAAAGTGCTGATTTTTCTTCACAAAACTTTTCTCCGTCATTGTCGAGATTGCTTGATGTCCTTGTCACCCTGGCTCAGACTGGTCCAATTGAGCCATCTGTTGGTAGGACGTCACGATCGTCCCAAACGAAACCAACTGGGCATAGCAGAACTCGAACTTCGTCTGTTGACAGTATATATGATGAGACATGGGAACAGGGAAGTGGGAAAGTTAAAGACCTGGAAGCTGTGCAAATGCTGCAAGATATCTTCCTGAAGGCAGAAAACAAGGATCTTCAGGCAGAAGTATTGAACAGAATGTTCAAGATATTCTCAAGCCACGTGGAAAACTATAGACTGTGTCAGGAATTAAGGACCGTTCCATTACTTGTCCTCAACATGGCTGGTTTTCCTCCCTCGCTGCAAGATATAATTCTCAAAATTCTTGAATATGCTGTCACAGTTGTGAACTGTGTACCTGAGCAAGAATTGCTGTCGCTTTGTTGCTTATTGCAACAGCCAATCACATCTCAGTTGAAGCACACCATACTTTCTTTCTTTGTGAAGCTTGTATCTTTTGATCAGCAATACAAGAAAGTCCTACGTGAAGTTGGTGTTTTGGAAGTCCTACAGGATGATTTGAAGCAGCACAAGCTTCTCATGGGCCCCGATCAATTTAGTGGAGTCTCTAATCATTCGGATCGAAAGCCTAGCCCGGGTAGCTTCAAAACGCACCTAGATACTAGAGATGCCATCATTTCATCACCAAAGTTGATGGAATCTGGATCAGGAAAACTACCTGTATTTGAAGTTGACGACACTATTACAGTTGGTTGGGATTGTATGATCTCTTTGTTAAAGAGAGCCGAGGCTAATCAGGCATCGTTTCGTGCGGCCAATGGTGTGACAGTTATTCTCCCTTTCTTGGTATCCGATGCCCATCGAACTGGCGTTTTGAGGGTCTTATCATGTCTAATCACAGAAGACACTAAACAGGTAAATTAAACTCAGAAGAACACTTAGCTTTACTATTGTTATGACACAGATTTGTTTCCCTCCGTTTCTTGGATCAACTACACCACTGTCAGTTGTGTTGCAAAATTGACGTACTAGATTACATCAGTCCCATTATAGGTATTTATTTTGCATAGTTTGAAAACATCCTTAATTTTCTTGCAATGACTCCAACCAGGTCCATCATGAAGAATTAGGTGCTGTTGTCGATTTGTTGAAGAGTGGAATGGTCACTGGTATATCTGGTCATCAGTACAAGCTTCATGATGATGCCAAATGTGATACAATGGGTGCTCTATGGCGTATTGTTGGTGTTAATGGCTCTGCCCAAAGAGTCTTTGGCGAAGCTACAGGGTTTTCTCTTTTATTGACTACCCTTCATACTTTTCAAGGGAAAAGAGAGCACATGGATGAATCTGATTTGGTGGTTTACATCAAACTGTTTAAATATCTATTTCGCCTTATGACAGCTGCAGTCTGTGATAATGCTGTTAATAGGATGAAACTGCACGCTGTTATAACGTCTCAGACATTTTATGAGCTTTTGATGGAGTCTGGATTGCTGTGTGTTGAGTTGGAAAGGCAGGTTATACAGCTCTTGTTAGAACTTGCACTTGAAGTGGTACTTCCACCATTTTTGACATCAGAATCCGCGGCGTCTGCTTCTTCGACAGAAAATGAAAAAGCAACTTTTATTGTAACAACCCCATCGGGTCAGATCAATCCTGACAAGGAGAGAATTTACAATGCAGGTGCTGTGCGAGTTCTGATTCGTTCATTGTTGCTTTTTAGTCCAAAAATGCAACTAGAATTTTTGAAACTTCTGGAAAGTCTTGCACGTGCCAGTCCTTTCAATCAGGAAAATCTCACATCAGTTGGTAAGTATCGTGGCTCACCTTTGGTGAGCATTCTCCTATTAGTCCCTATCTTTGTTATTTTCCCCTCTTCTTACCCCACCTTTATTTCTTCTTGAAATGTAATTGAGCAGGTTGTGTGGAACTACTGTTGGAGATAATTTACCCCTTTCTTGCGGGTTCATCTCCATTCCTTTCCTACGCTTTGAAGATTGTGGAGATTCTTGGAGCGTACAGGTAAAGAATGTCCTGCCTAATTAGAATTGAAAATACATTTCTAAGGTTTGTATTTTTGTGTTTCTATCTGGTTTCTTACTATATATATTTTTTTCTTCCTTGTGTAGATTGTCGCCATCTGAGCTCCGAATGCTATTTAGATATGTTTTGCAAATGAGGATTATGAATTCAGGTCATGCAATAGTTGGCATGATGGAAAAGCTAATTCTCATGGAAGACACAGCCTTGGAACATCTATCTNTCTCATGGAAGACACAGCCTTGGAACATCTATCTCTGGCTCCTTTTGTAGAGATGGACATGAGCAAAACTGGGCATGCTTCTGTTCAGGTGTCCCTGGGAGAAAGATCTTGGCCTCCTGCTGCTGGTTATTCATTTGTTTGCTGGTTCCAGTTTCGTAATTTTTTAACAACCCAAGGAAAAGAACCAGAAGTCTCCAAAGTTGGCACTTCATCAAAGACGCGCATTTCAAGTGCCCAGCAACATGAACGGAACATTTTCCGAATGTTTTCTGTTGGTGCTGTAAGCAATGAAAGCCCATTCTATGCAGAGCTTTATTTTGAGGAAGATGGTATTCTGACCCTTGCCACTAGCAATTCAAATTCTTTGTCGTTTTCTGGATTGGAGATTGAGGAGGGCAGGTGGCATCACCTTGCTGTAGTTCATAGTAAACCGAATGCCCTTGCTGGACTTTTCCAGGCTAGTGTTGCACATGTCTATCTTGATGGAAAACTGAGGCACACAGGTAAATTGGGGTACTCTCCTTCGCCTATTGGAAAATCTTTGCAAGTAATAGTTGGAACTCCAGCTAATTGTGCTAGAGTTAGTGATCTGTCATGGAAAACACGTTCATGCTATCTTTTTGAGGAGGTTCTCACATCAGGCTGCATCGGTTTCATGTACATACTTGGCAGAGGGTACAAAGGTCTTTTCCAAGATGCGGACCTCTTACGCTTTGTACCTAATCAGGCTTGTGGTGGGGGCAGCATGGCTATCCTGGACTCATTAGACACTGACATGACTTCATCATCAAATGGGCAAAAGTTTGATGGAAGCAATAGACAAGGAGACTCTAAGGCAGATGGTAGTGGTATTGTTTGGGATCTTGAGAGGTTAGGAAATCTTGCCTTCCAGTTACCTGGCAAGAAACTTATATTTGCATTTGATGGAACATGCTCGGAATTTATCCGTGCGTCTGGAAACTTTTCCCTCCTCAATCTGGTTGACCCATTGTCAGCGGCTGCTTCTCCAATTGGAGGTATATAGTGGTCTTAAATCCACTACAGCCTTTCTTTTTTGCCTTTTCCTTTGATCTAGTTTCATTATTTGATTCATTATACTTTTTGAACTGGCTTAGGAATACCACGTTTTGGGCGTCTGGTGGGAAATGTATGCATCTGCAGACAAAGTGTGATTGGCGATACTATCCGCCCTGTTGGAGGAATGACGGTTGTACTCGCGCTTGTTGAGGCTGCCGAATCTAGAGATATGCTTCATATGGCTCTTTCTTTGCTTGCCTGTGCGCTTCATCAGAACCCTCAGAATGTGAAGGATATGCAAACCATCAGGGGATATCATTTATTAGCTCTGTTTTTGCGTCCCAAAATGACCCTTTTTGATATGCAGACTTTGGAGATATTTTTCCAAATTGCTGCATGTGAAGCTTTGTTTTCAGAGCCAAAGAAGTTGGAGAGTGTACAGAGCACTCTCAGTATGCCACCTACAGAGACTATATTCGAAAATAGCTATGAGGATCTTGGTCTATCGAGATTCCGCTACGAAAGTTCATCAGTTGGGTCTCACGGGGATATGGATGACTTTTCTGTTCCAAAGGATTCTTATAGTCATCTCTCTGAGCTAGAAACAGATCTCCCTGTTGAAACTTCAAACTGCATTGTCTTATCCAACGCGGATATGGTTGAACATGTCCTCTTGGACTGGACCCTCTGGGTAACATCCCCTGTTTCCATCCAGATATCCTTACTTGGTTTTCTGGAAAACCTGGTTTCAATGCATTGGTACAGGAATCACAATCTTACAATTCTGCGCAGAATCAATCTGGTCGAGCATTTGTTAGTAACACTTCAGAGAGGTGATGTGGAAGTTCCGGTCCTTGAAAAATTAGTTGTTCTGCTTGGATGCATCTTAGAAGATGGATTCTTGACTTCTGAGCTTGAAAATGTGGTTAGATTTGTGATTATGACCTTTAATCCACCTGAAGTGAAGTCACGAAGCTCATTATTGCGTGAGTCAATGGGAAAGCATGTAATTGTGAGAAACATGCTTTTGGAAATGCTTATTGATCTCCAGGTAACCATAAAAGCAGAGGAGCTTCTGGAGCTGTGGCATAAGATTGTCTCGTCAAAATTAATAACATACTTCCTCGATGAAGCTGTGCATCCTACTAGTATGAGGTGGATCATGACCCTTCTTGGTGTTTGCCTTGCTTCTTCTCCGAACTTTTCCCTTAAATTTCGGACAAGTGGAGGATATCAGGGGCTGATGCGGGTACTTCAAAACTTTTATGATTCCCCAGACATATATTACATATTGTTCTGCTTGATCTTTGGGAAACCTGTTTATCCAAGACTACCAGAGGTTCGGATGTTAGACTTTCATGCCCTGGTGCCGAATGATGGAAGCCATGTGGAGTTAAAGTTCATAGATCTGGTGGATTCAGTGGTGGCAATGGCTAAATCTACTTATGACAGGTTGATCATGCAGTCAATGCTCGCACACCAATCTGGAAATCTTTCTCAGGTTAGTGCCAGTCTAGTGGCAGAGCTTGTAGAGGGGGCAGAAATGACTGGGGAGCTTCAAGGGGAAGCTTTAATGCACAAAACGTACGCGGCACGATTGATGGGTGGCGAAGCATCAGCTCCTGCTGCCGCAACGTCTGTTCTTCGTTTCATGGTTGACCTTGCAAAGATGTGCCCTCAGTTTTCATCTGCTTGCAGACGTGCAGAGTTTGTTGAAAATTGTGCCGATCTTTACTTTTCCTGTGTCAGGTTAGCATCACAGATCTACTAACATTTTTTGTTTCACCTACTAAATATTGATGATTTTCGTTTAGTCTTTTGAAAATAAATTATTTTTATGCATCGGTTTTATAGTCCTTGACTTGACTTAATGTGGAATGTCTTTGGTTTCACTTATCATCTCTTGCCCAGTGTCAGATGGTCTAAGATAAGACCAGACTATTTTCATGATGTTGATTTAGTGGACCTGGAAGATATTTTATTTGCGAAAATTTTGCGCCTAAAGACTATTTTGTGCTGTAGGGCTGCTTATGCTGTGAAGATGGCGAAACAACTCTCTGTAAAGGCGGAAGAGAAGCTTATAAATGATGGTGACGATAACGGCTCACAAGGAACTCTCTCTAGCTTGCCTCATGACCAGGATCAGTCCACTAAAACCTCCATCAGTGCTGGAAGCTTCCCCCAAGGGCAGGTCAGTCTTAGCTCTGAAGACATGCCTTTACATGCAAATTGTGTGGTTAATGATAAGATGGAGAACATTCTTACACCACCACCACAGGAGTCAGGTTTATCATTTCAAGGCGTTGGAGATGTTAAAAAACAAGATGATAATCATGTTGGCCCTGTATCAGCTTCCGGTGAAAGGGATTTCCAAGATCTTAAAGGTAATGCAAGTCAAGTTCAGGCATCAGATTCTCAAAGTTCTGCATCTTTCCCTATGATCGAGTCCCCCCTTTTATCTGAAAAATCAAGTCTCAAAGTCTCATTCACTCCATCACCATCTCCAGTTGTTGCACTTGCATCCTGGCTAGGGTCTAACTATAGCGACTCTAAAAGTTCTGCAATTGGTTCTCCTTCTCTTGAATCATATCTCTCTGTTAATGAGGTTGATGCATCTTCAGAACGAAAGTCAGGCTCCCAAGGGTCTTCTTCGGTCAATGCATTCTTCTCAGTTAGCCCAAAACTTCTCCTTGAAACAGAGGAAACTGGCTATGGTGGTGGGCCTTGTTCTGCTGGAGCGAGTGCCGTATTAGATTTTATGGCAGAGGTACTTGCTGACTTATTGACCGAACAGATTAAAGCAGTACCGGTTCTGGAAAGCATATTGGAAATGGTTCCTTTCTATGTTGATCCTGAAAGTTTGCTGGTCTTTCAAGGCTTATGCCTTAGCCGAGTCATGAACTATTTTGAAAGGCGTCTATTGCGTGATGATGAAGAGGACGAGAAAAGACTGGACAAGGCCAAATGGTCTGTGAACCTGGATTCATTTTGCTGGATGATAGTGGACCGTGTTTATATGGGTGCTTTCCCTCATCCCACTGGTGTTCTCAGGGCTCTTGAGTTCTTGTTGTCGATGCTACAATTAGCTAACAAAGATGGTAAGGTTGAAGAAGTCACTCCCTCAGGGAAAGGTCTGTTATCTCTTGGAAGAGCAACAAGGCAACTTGATGCCTATGTGCACTCAATCCTGAAAAACACAAATAGAATGGTACTTTATTGTTTCCTGCCGTCGTTCTTGATAACTATTGGAGAGGAGGCCCTACTTTCACAGCTGGGTTTGCTTGTTGAATCTAAGAAGAGGCCATCTCCGAGTCCAGCTGTTGATGAATCTGGAATTGACATCTCAACAGTTCTGCAGTTGTTGGTCGCAAACAGGAGAATCATATTCTGCCCAAGCAACCTCGATACTGATTTGAATTGCTGTCTGTGTGTAAATTTAATCTCCCTGCTCCTTGACCAGAGAAAGAGTGTGCAAAACATGTCACTGGATATTGTCAAGTATTTGCTGGTACACCGAAGATCTGCCCTTGAGGATTTGCTCGTCACTAAACCAAACCAAGGACAGAACCTTGATGTTCTACATGGGGGTTTTGATAAGTTGTTAACTGGAAATCTACCAGAATTCTTTAAGTGGCTTGAAAGCTCTGATAAGATTATTAACAAAGTACTGGAGCAGTGTGCTGCAATAATGTGGGTACAATTCATAGCTGGCTCGGCAAAATTTCCTGGTGTTAGGATAAAAGGCATGGAAGGTCGCCGGAAGAGAGAGATGGGGAGAAAATCACGAGATATGTCGAAATTAGACCTAAAACATTGGGATCAGTTGAATGAACGGAGATATGCGCTAGAAGTATTGCGTGATGCCATGTCTACGGAGCTAAGAGTTGTTCGGCAAAACAAATATGGTTGGATTCTTCATGCTGAGAGTGAGTGGCAAACTCACCTCCAGCAGCTTGTGCATGAGCGTGGAATATTCCCAATGCGTAAATCCAAAGGGCCTGAAGATCCTGAATGGCAGCTCTGTCCAATTGAAGGTCCATACAGAATGCGCAAGAAGCTTGAGCGATTTAAGCTAAAAATTGATAGCATCCAGAATGTTCTTGACGGAAAGTTGGAACTTGGAGAAATTGAGCTTCCCAAAGCCAAAAATGAAGATGAACCAGTTATTTCTGACACGGATTCCGAACCAGCTTTCCTGCTCAGTGAACTTTATGATGAGTCGTATTTGAAAGAGTCAGATGATTTTAAAGATGTAGCTTCTGCCAGAAATGGATGGAATGATGATAGAGCTAGTAGTACAAACGAAGCAAGTCTTCATTCTGCTCTTGATTTTGGTGCCAAATCAAGTTCAGCATCTGTACCAATAACAGACAACACACATGTAAAATCTGAGACTGGCTCTCCAAGACATTCATCTTCTGCTAAAATGGATGAGACGAATGGCCAGGAGGAAAACTCAGAGAAGGATCTGAACGATGATGGTGAGTATTTGATCAGACCCTATCTGGAGCATCTTGAAAAGATTAGGTTCAGATACAACTGCGAGAGAGTTGTTGATCTCGACAAGCACGATGGAATCTTCTTAATAGGGGAATTCTGTCTGTATGTGATAGAAAACTTTTACATTGACGATGATGGGTGTATCTGTGAGAAGGAATGCGAAGATGAGTTATCTGTTATTGATCAAGCGTTGGGTGTGAAAAAAGATGCCTCAGGGAGCTTGGATTTCCATTCCAAATCTAGCACATCGTGGACTACAACAGTGAAAACTGGAGCTGTAGGGGGACGAGCATGGGCATATGGTGGTGGTGCTTGGGGAAAAGAAAAAGTGTGCATGAGTGGTAACTTGCCGCATCCTTGGCGTATGTGGAAGCTTAACAATGTTCATGAAATTTTGAAACGTGATTACCAGCTGCGCCCGGTTGCTATTGAGATATTTAGTATGGATGGATGTAATGATCTCCTCGTGTTCCACAAGAAAGAGAGGGAAGAAGTTTTCAAAAATCTGATTGCCATGAATCTTCCAAGGAACAGCATGTACGGTACCATCGTTCTTTTCATCTCATTTCTTTTTGTTACTCCTGCTTGGGTTGAGCATAATGCATTTGTTTCCTTCTTACATATTTTACCTGTTTTTTTTTTTTTTTTTTTGTAATTCTCTGGTAAAATGATTGCTTGGTAACATCCTTCGATGGGTTTCAGTTTCTTTATCGTAGTACTTATGTGGCTGGTTAGCTATCGAAAATCAGATTCTGTCTTCATATATCTACGAAAATGTTATTAATTCTCATTATTCTTTTCCAGGCTCGACACAACCATTTCAGGATCAGCAAAACAGGAAAGTAATGAGGGAAGCCGCCTTTTCAAACTAATGGCGAAGTCTTTCTCAAAAAGATGGCAAAATGGAGAAATCAGCAATTTCCATTACCTTATGCATCTCAATACCTTAGCAGGACGTGGATACAGTGATCTCACGCAGTATCCGGTATTTCCATGGGTTCTCGCAGATTATGATAGTGAGAGTCTTGATTTGTCGGATCCAAAAACATTCCGCAAGCTTCACAAGCCAATGGGTTGCCAGACACCCGAAGGAGAAGAAGAATTTAGAAAACGGTTTGTGCTGTGCATCTTAAACTTTGTATTACGTTCAACTTTTTCTTGGTGATTAGCTATGGTATTATGATAGCATAATTTTATCCATTCTTTGCTTATCATGCATTCCCTTTCTCCTCGATTTCAGATATGAGAGCTGGGATGATCCTGAGGTTCCAAAATTTCATTATGGTTCTCACTATTCAAGTGCTGGAATTGTTCTATTTTACCTTATTCGTCTCCCGCCGTTCAGTGCTGAAAATCAGAAGCTGCAGGGTGGTCAGTTTGATCATGCTGATCGACTCTTCAATAGTATAAAAGATACTTGGCTGAGTGCTGCTGGAAAGGGAAATACTTCAGACGTAAAAGAACTCATTCCTGAATTCTTCTATATGCCTGAGTTTTTGGAAAATAGATTCAGCCTTGATTTAGGCGAAAAACAGTCCGGAGAGAAGGTTTGTGCCAGTTCAAGTTCTTAGAGTGGTGCTTGAATGGACCATTTTCATTTCATGTAGTTTTGATATGAATATGTTTTCTGCATAATTTCAGGTTGGTGATGTCTTTTTACCTCCGTGGGCTAGAGGTAGTGTTCGTGAATTCATACTCAAGCACAGAGAAGCGTTGGAGTCAGATTATGTCTCAGAGAATCTGCATAATTGGATAGATCTCATCTTTGGGTATAAACAGAGAGGAAAGGTACATTACACAATAATTTTCTTTTGCCTCTAGTCAAATACAATTCAGAAATCAAAGTGTTGCTTTGATATTTATTTTTCCTTCCGTTTTCTCGAACGTTTAATTTCAGGCCGCAGAAGAAGCTGTAAATGTTTTCTACCATTACACGTACGAGGGAAATGTTGATATTGATGCAGTTACCGATCCCGCAATGAAAGCTTCCATACTAGCGCAGATTAATCATTTTGGGCAAACTCCTAAGCAATTATTCCAGAAAGCTCATGTCAAACGAAGAACAGACAGAAAAATTACACTCCACCCTCTGAAACACTCGATGCATCTAGTTCCTCACGAAACACGTAAATGTCCGTCTTCTATAAGCCAGATCATTACTTTCCACGACAAGGTGCTCGTTGCTGGAGCTAACTGTTTCCTGAAACCCAGAGGCTATACCAAATACATAACATGGGGTTTCCCAGACAGGAGCTTGAGATTTATGAGCTATGATCAGGATAAACTGCTATCAACACATGAAAATCTCCATGAATGCAACCAGATCCAGTGTGCTGGTGTTACTCACGATGGGCGCATTGTGGTCACTGGAGCAGAAGATGGTCTAGTTTGCGTGTGGAGAGTAAGCAAGGATGGCCCCCGGGGTTCACGACGTTTAAGGTTAGAGAAAGCCCTATGTGCCCACACAGCTAAAGTCACATGTCTACGTGTAAGCCAACCATACATGATGATTGCAAGCGGGTCAGATGACTGTACAGTTATCATATGGGATCTCAGTTCGTTGAGTTTTGTGAGGCAGCTTCCTGACTTCCCAGTTCCCATTTCAGCAATCTACATAAACGACCTTACTGGGGAAATTGTAACGGCCGCTGGAACTGTCCTTGCTGTTTGGAGCATCAACGGCGATTGCCTTGCTGTGGCTAACACATCTCAGTTACCATCTGATTCGGTACTATCCGTAACAGGCTCGACGTACTCTGACTGGTTTGAAACAGCCTGGTATGTAACTGGTCATCAGAGTGGAGCAGTTAAAATATGGCGGATGATACATTGTACTGATCCCGTGAGTGCCGAGAGCAAAACAAGTGGTAGCAACAGAACAGGCGGGCTGAATTTGGGTGATCAAGTGCCTGAGTACAGGTTAATTCTACACAAAGTGTTGAAATTCCATAAGCATCCAGTCACCGCTCTCCATCTCACGAGTGACTTGAAGCAATTGCTAAGTGGTGATTCATCTGGACAGTTGCTTTCTTGGACAGTACCAGATGAGACATTAAGAGCTTCATTGAAACAGGCTTCATTGAAACAAGCGTCACTGAAACAGGCTTCATTGAAACAGGCTTCATAGTTTTAGAATCTAATGCAGAAACCGGTCATTTCCCTTGTGGTTTCTTTAGCTAGAACCGAAAGAGCTGGCCAGGGGACTTGAAGACAGGACCACATAGGAGGAAGCAGACCAAAGTATTAACAATGTGTTGGGTCCGTCGAATCTCTTGCATCACTGGCTTGCAGATTAGGAGAAAGAGAGCTAGTCGAGCCATTTGCACTCTGTTCTGCTGGTGAGTTTTTCAGGTTTGAAGAGAAGGAGAAGGATAAGAGGTTTGGTTTGAGAATTTGTGTAAATAGATGGGAAGATTACAAGCTTTATTACAGGGGGATGTGTGTACTGTTGTACAGTATGGTATTTTTGCGGCTTTGTTTTGTACTTTAAATTATTTCTTCTTGAAAACTCATTGCAAATAGCAGAAGCTGGGCAAATTAGTATTTACAGCCCCATCTGTATTTTCTCAGGTGCAATTCTTGTATTATTTCAATAGTTTGTTGTGACCTTTGTATCATTCATCTTTTGTTTCAATATCAATGGTAATTTTTTCTTGATTAGAAAGGAAGAGAGTTGTTGAAATATGTTTACTGATTAGAGAGAGAGAGATAGTACCTAAAACCCCTTAGACCCAACGCTCATGTACCACAAAGAAAAGGGCAAATATGTCATTATCATATTTCTATCTATATATATGTTAGAAACCTCTCTCAATTAAGGGCCTCAGAAAAATAAGAAGCACCTGCAACAAGTTTCTGCTATGTTCTACTTCTTCTTCTCCCTCTAAAAGACAAAAACATGAACACCAAACCTTCACTTTCTCAGACCAAACTCCTCCTTTTCGCAACTCGCTTCAACTATACACGCACTAGCTATGGACGCTCAAGCATTTCCGCAACGCTCAGCTCAAAGCCAGTCTACTCCGGAGAACTCAAGGCTACAAAAGAGATAACAAGAATCGAGCCATCGAATCATAAGAATGCGAGTAATGAAGACAATTTCTTCGCGAAAATTGCAATTAACTATCTATCAAAGACTCTTCAAGACACAGCAGGTTCGTATCTCACATATACTCTCTGATTCTTTACTTATTTAGTTAAAGAAGAGATGCTTATCATAAGAGGAACGAGGAATTTTCTTTAGGGATGAGTAGTGGTAGCAGCAAGAGTACTGGTTATGATAGCTTAGTGGATACGGCAACTAGGGTTGCGAGTAACTTAGACATCAAGCAACAACATGAGCTTGTTCTTGTCGCTTTGGACAGAGCATTTCCGACAGTGATACTCTCTTTGGTCAGTTCTAATGGATTTATCAACTCAATAATCAGGACATTTTGAACATATTACACTAACATTTCTTGCTAATTTACAGATCAAAATGCTTCTTCCACCTTCAAAACTCTCAAGAGAGCTCTTTGCGCTATTCACCACAATATTTTTCGCTTGGCTTGTTGGACCTTCTGAGGTAAGACATAGAAATTCTCATGAGCTCTAATATTTTGAGGTTTTTGGTCTAAATTAAACCGAAATTAATTGTCTAGGTGAAGGAGACAGAGGTTGATGGAAGAAAAGAGAAGAGTGTTGTGTACATAGAGAAGTGCAGGTTAAGTGTGATCACTCTATTTGGTCCCATATGATCAGTAAACTTGAGACAGATATCAAAAATCATTTCTTCAACAAAAAATCATTACATTACAGCAACCACCACTAACTAAACTAATTTCACTGTTGAGATTTGTTACTTAATCATGTCTTTAACTGTTTGATTACTTTGCAGGTTTCTTGAGCAGACAAATTGTGTTGGTATGTGCACTCACCTTTGTAAGATTCCATCACAAATCTTCATCAAAGACTCACTTGGAATGCCTATCTACATGATGCCAGGTATACTACATAGAATCATTCACTTTTAACTATAATTGCAATCGCTAAAACTAGAAGATTTGGTCATAATAAAACAGTTGAAATTAAACTCAGATATGTGAGCAAAATAGTAGCCTGCACTTCTCAACTTGTGGAGTCTTATTAATTAATGTGATCTTTTAGGGTCCCATTGATATACCACTAAGGACACCATTAACTACAAGTAGACCCTTTAATCAAGTCTCCAAGCTATATAATGATGAGTGATTATTTCTTTTAAGAAGTCAGCGACTTGACTTAAGACACAAGCAATCATTTAAAATTAGAACAGAGACAAATATGACAACACTAATGTTAACACTTTTCTTGAGTTTTGCAGATTTTGAAAATCTTAGCTGTAAGATGATGTTTGGTCAGGACCCTCCAGAGATGAAAGATGATCCTGTAATGAAACAGCCATGCTTTCAATTTTGTAAGAATGATATAACCTTTTTATCCACAAGATAACTTTGTAACTGAGAATCCTCATCAATGTAAATTCTCTGTTTTTGCAGGTAAATCAAACAAAAGTTATGGTGTGAAGCACTAAAACCTTGTACAGGAGAGATTAAATATATGATTATGATATCAAAACATAATTAAGTTTTCCTTATAAAGATTATATCCAGAGATTACAATTACAGAAGCAAACCTCACATATTCCCAAAGGAATCTGACCCAAGAACAAAAAAGATGTTCGAGTTTGCAAAAAGAATACATTAAGCCACAAATATATCTATGAAACAACTCAACAGTAGCGAGCTCCTTCCCTTGGTGCATAATTAATATTGAGGTGTGTAAGAAGAGTAGTTTGGTTGGTTTTGATTTTGTCTTATATTCATATGTCCTTGTCTTCCTTCTCTTTGATATTTCTCCCACATCATCTGTTCTTCCATCAACATCCTTTGCTTCTTCTCCATATCATTCATTTGCACATATGCTGGAGGTGCAACCTCCAACGACGCTGCAAATGGATCCATTGGAATCGGACTGTTGCTGTTTCCGGGAGCCGTTGATGGCGCC
Source organism: Aurinia saxatilis (assembly GCA_900406295.1). Lineage (NCBI taxonomy): Eukaryota > Viridiplantae > Streptophyta > Magnoliopsida > Brassicales > Brassicaceae > Aurinia > Aurinia saxatilis. The sequence goes on along the minus strand of OVAP01000021.1, from coordinate 54,887 downwards.
GGAAGAGCCAGCATAGTTGCTGTAATCCATAGAAAAATCATGTCAAATCATCAGAATGCAAATGAAAACAGAGCAAAGTTATGTTTCATTTATACCTGCTGGTCTTCCTGCAGAACCAAAAGCCACACTGCTTGCGCTTCCGCTGGCTCCATAAGCTGTCGAGGTTTTCACAGCCGCGTTCACTGCTCCGTGCTGATACATTCCGTTAAGCAACAACATATCAAAGCCTCCTCCGAGATCCGTCTTTTGTCCAGCCAAGTTTGTAGCTGATTGCACCAAAGCAGTTTCCCAATCCGCTGAATCATCCTTAAACGCTTCCCATCCTGGACCAGTCTCTGAACCCGAACCACTCGCGTATGGTCCATCGAATAAAGCCAATGCTAAGCTATCTCCAGCTTCTGCTGCTTGAGCATTCATATCCCCAAGATCCAACAAATCACCAACTTCTTCCTGTTTTTTCTCTATTATCACTTCTTCCTTTGGTTCTTCCTCAGGCTTTTCTTCTTCCTCTTCTTTCGGTGGAGGTTCTGGTAAGGCCTTGATCGCGTTCATATCTTCCGGCTCTTCAACTACTTCCTCTTGTTTCACCTCTTCTTCTTCTTCGGATTTAACAGATTTTGCATTCTTGGTCTGTTCCAAAGCTGATTTGTCTCTTATAAACTCATCCATTAGTTCAAGTTTCTTCTGTGTGATCTTCTCTATCTCCGGATATTCGGAAGACCGTGCGATCCCCATGTTCTTACACCAGGAATAGAACTGATCTAGCTCTTCATACTGTTTCGAGACCCGACAGAAAATGTCATAGACCTTGATCGAATCAGGAATGTCTAACTCCATGAATCGATCGATTAAAATCCCCATTATCTCTGTGATATCGTAATATATCTGAAAACTCTCCTTCACTATCGGATAAAGAGCCACAATCACAACTCTATTGTTCCTCGCACCACCTATCAAAAAGTGTTTTCCATAACTTATGACCCAAGAAACAAAACCGAGAGAGGATACATCATACATGAGACCGAAAGTAATGTCTATATATATACCTGTTGGACGACAAGCCAAGAAACGGTCAAGAATTTGTTGCAAATGTTGTGTTCTGGTGAAAATCTGTTCTGTTTTCATCTCCGCGGTTGGTTGTGTTCTGACCACGATAGCCGTGGAAAGATCAGCCGCGGCTTGATCATGATCTTCTTCCTCACCTTCTCCTCCAACGCAGTAAGTACCGCGTTTTCCATGCCTCGCTTGCATCCTAAAGAAATCGAAATGATCAGTTTGAAAATGTGAAACCTAACACCTAAACCAAAACCTACCACCAAAATGGCAAAAATGATATAAAACTCGAAAAAACATGAATTGCAAAACTGGATTGAACACCCTTACTTTAAATCAAGCCTTTCGTCGAGGTACAACGCGTAAGTCCTTACAAAAGCAGAATAATCCCAAGAATTGGACCGCGAAACATCCCTAAAATCAGACATATTAAGAAGCCTGGTTCCACGGCGAGTCGCGAAGAAGATCTCTTGCTCATAGGCTCGATCTCCTTCTCCTAAGAGACGTTGAATCAGAATCAACGTCTTGAGAGCAACGGTCCAGCATTTGGTTTTGTTAAGCCGCCTCGAAAGGGTATTAACGCAAGCATTGATGTAGTTGCGTGAGTAAGAAGTTAGGCTAAGAATCTCTCTTATGTATTTCTCTTCTGCTGGATACTCTTCATGACGAGTCGCTTTCACGATGGCTACGTCAAGTTCTGATAAAGAAGCACTTCGACCATTGACTTTGGCTAGACCCACGCTCGTCTGGTCCTTCACGGCTCCTATGGCTCGTTTAAGTTTACCCGAGCCCATTGTGATTTATTAAAAATTATTATGTATTATTTATAAAGAGAAAAAAAAGAAGAACATAAAATGAAAAAGACAAAGATTTTGAAGAGAGAAAAGGGAAGAACGAGTTTTTGTTTTGTCTTCCTCGTCGTTTCCTTTTGTCTCCTCTCTTTCTTTTTTAGTTTTTTGGTTAATAATTTTGTTTCTTCTTTCTTCTGTGTCTTTGTTACGTCAATGTAGTTTCTTTGGTGATGGTTGATTTTAATTACCATGCATGTCGCCGAGGTTTTTGGAGATTTTTGCCGGTGAGATATAACGCCACCTGGCATTTTGTGACTTTTTTTGTTGATGGGTTAACTAAAATTTAGTTTGTATTTGCCATTAATGGTAAGAGGTAGGAATTGATGAATGAGGAAGAGTGTTTTCTTTTTCTTTTTCTTTTTCTTACAACCTACCTCTTTAAAACAAAACAAAAAAAAGTCTACATAAGAAGTTAAAACTAATATTGATTTAACAAATCTAAGTTCAATTTTAATTGGAATATATCAGCAAAATATCATTGGTTTTTATGTGTATTGTATAGCAATTATACGATCTCATTAGTTTTGTCTCAAATTCAAGTTTTGTAACTAAAATTTACATGATGAAATGACCTATTTGATTTGATGATGAATTATTATCCACATTTAATTTTTGTTTGGATATATATCATCTAAGGAAAATAATAAATAAAAAAAATCGTAGATATAGATTTAAACTAAAAGAAAGGCTAACTCATATATAACAATCCACATCTAATTAGACTTATGATCCTAAAAACGTGCGCCGACTTATTACTTATATATAAAAACTTCTTTTATTTCTTTCTTTATTTTTAGTTTTCAGGCGATATTCGCTTAGGTACGTATACTTACATTTTAGGGTTCTAGGTTTTATGAATCTTTGTTAACTCCTTTAACTGAAAATAGAAACATGCTCTTATTTTTTTTTTTTCTAGACAATATTTTGTTGATCGATCACTTTAGGTCATCATAATTCTAACAAATTGGAAGATTTTTGTTAAATAAGAACCTAATTTTATAACATAAACGTTCAAGTTCAACAATAACCCCTAACCATAACAGAACGATGTTTTTATAGTATTTGAAAATAAATATTCAAAAATATATATAGATGTATGTGATTATCCAAACAAAAAAAACAAATAATTTTCTCAAAATAACTTAAGTTACTTGAAAAATAGAACAATGTTTCTTTTTTTTAGCATCCAGTAAAGAAAAAGTCGTGATAGATCAAACCCAAGATTTTAGTAAGCCTATGATAGAAGGAGGAGTTCTCATAAAACCATACCATAAAAAAAAGTTATATATATATATATATATATATTCAATATGGTATAATGGTATATGCCTTCTTTATAACCATAACTTTCTCAAAATAACTTAATTTACTTGGAAAAGGATAATAAAAGAATTAAGTAAGTGGACACATCATCTTGCAAATTTCACACGTGTCATATTCTTATTGCTCACCTAAAAACTCTACTCCATGAGTGCTAGAATTTGGAAAAACGACAAGAGAAGGAGAAAATTTTATAAAAATGTCTCTTATTATTTTCTTCCACTCACACGATGATGACGACGACCCCGACAATACGGGCAATTTTCCATTACCATACATTACAATATTAATTTTTTTGTAACATTCTACTAAAAAGGAATTTGGTATTAACACCTTTTCCTTAATTGAATATGAATATAAACGAAAGAAAGTCAAAACTTTTAACCCAACAAAAAGCCCATAAGCCCACTTCAAGTTTCTGGAAGGTAAAGGGGGACAAAACCGTAAATAATCCATAAAGTAAGGTCCTTTCCAAATTAAAAAAAAACAAAACAGAGCATAAAGTAACTCTTTTTGTCATTTCCTTTCTCGTCTCTGTCTCTTCGTCGTCATTAAGCTTAAGCATCATCATTCTCCACACCCCAAAAACNAGAAACACAACCTTTCTAGTTTCCGTCTCTATCTGCTTACCAAGAACTCGCACCACAAAAAAAAAAAAAAAAAACCCTCTTCCATGGCTAATAATCCACATGAGAATCTGTCTGATCAATCTCCAACAGATGATTTCTTCGAGCATCTTCTCGGGATTTCGAACTTCTCTTCTTCCTCTGGTTCTGGACTCTCTGGAATCTCGGGTGGATTGAGTGGTGTTGGTCAACCTCCGATGATGCTTCAGCTTGGTTCAGGTGATGAAGTGAATCATCATCATCATCATAATAATAATAATAACAATCATTTGGGTGGTGGGATTGGAGGAGGGCCTGGAGTAGGGTTTCATAATCAGATGTTTCCTTTGGGGTTGAGTTTGGATCAAGGGAAAGGTCATGGTGGTGGGTTTCTTAGACCTGAAGGTGTTCTTGGAACTGGGAAGCGTTTTCAAGATGATGTTGTTGATAATCGATGTTCTTCTATGAAACCTGTGAGTTTGAGTTTTTGTGTTTTGTGTTTTTTATGGGTTTCGAGGAGAGAAAATTGAAATTAAAATCTTTTGGGTTTTCAAAAAGGTTGTGTTTTTAGTGGATTTGGTCTAAATTTGATTCCTAGATTTGTGATTTTTGTACTGGTCTTGGTTTGTTTTAGTGGAAACCAAAGTTGAAGATTTGCAATAAGCTTCTCAATTAGTATAAATGAGTGTTGTTTAGTTCGAAATTGATGTTGTTGCTTTAGCTGCTCTAATGGAGATTGTTATAGTGAAAATGGTCCTTAAGCTTTACCTTGATAACGTTATTGGTTCATTGTTTTGTTGAAAGGTGTTCCATGGGCAGCCAATGTCACAGCCAGCTCCACCAATGCCGCATCAACAGTCTTCAATTCGACCGAGAGTTAGAGCTAGGAGAGGTCAGGCCACCGATCCACATAGCATTGCTGAGCGGGTAATATGTTTGATACTCTATATTATTATCTTCCCCAACTATAACTTTTAGTTGAGAAGTTTCTATTTTGTTGTGCTTATGGAGAGCTAACCTGAATATGATTGCTTTGCAACAGCTGCGTAGGGAAAGAATAGCAGAACGGATCAGGGCACTGCAGGAACTCGTACCTACTGTGAATAAGGTTGGTATATTTTATGTAATTGGTATATTGAAACTGTGGTATTTAGCAAAAACTTTGGAATTGTGGATGATAAAGGTTTTCATGTTTCCTTCACTCTCCTTCTGCAGACTGATAGGGCTGCTATGATCGATGAGATTGTCGATTATGTCAAGTTTCTCAGGCTCCAAGTTAAGGTAACATATAACCAGTCATTTTCTCAGTTTTTATTCTCTGGTCTTCATTGATAGCTCTCTAATGTATTCATAAGGTAAGAGATCTTATAAATGTGCGTCTTTAAAAGTTTGTAGAGAGATAATTTAATATCCCCAGAAGGATTTGGTGGTATAAATCATTGGTCCCCACCACCACCTACTCTCATAAACCAACATTCCAATCTGAATAAATGGTTATAATTGTTTAATCTGCTAATTATGAGAGTAATCAAAGAGCACATGATTGTTGTGTTTTTTGGCATTAGTCTCTTTTACTTTTTGCTTGCTTACTCCTTATGGATGATCATCACAATATAGGACTATGGTAATAAAGCTAATATGAACATTGAAGAGTAACATGCACTGATGGAATTTAATAATACTTTTCCATTCATTAACTTTTTCTCTGTTCAATTATGGCAGGTTTTAAGCATGAGTCGTCTTGGTGGAGCCGGTGCTGTCGCTCCACTAGTCACTGAAATGCCACTCTCTTCATCAATTGAGGTTAGACTAATAGAGAGAGACTTTAATAAAAGGATAGAACTTTTGGTAATGGGCTTTTCCATTGAGTTCTGGTTTGAAATCTTTGGCAGGATGAGACACAAGCCGTGTGGGAGAAATGGTCAAACGATGGGACCGAGAGGCAAGTCGCTAAGCTGATGGAAGAAAACGTTGGAGCAGCGATGCAGCTACTGCAATCTAAGGCTCTTTGCATAATGCCAATTTCATTGGCAATGGCGATTTACCATTCTCAGCCACCAGACACATCTTCTTCAATCGTCAAACCAGAGATGAATCCTCCACCGTAGATCTTATTTAAGGACAGAATCCTCCATCTTTTTCCCACTACTATTACCACTTTTGTGACTGATGAAAGGTAAAGAAAAAAAAAGACTTTGGAGATGGAATCAAAGTAGGATTTGTGCAGTAAAAGGAAAGATGAGGCTATAACTTGCTTGGCTATTATTTTGTCATTTTGGTGAAAGTAACCTTCTTTAGTTGGAGTTTGAAGAAGAAAGACTTTGAGGGTAGTAGATTAGTATTATAGTAGTTGTTGTAATGAAAGGTGTGGGACATGTTGAATCATGTAAAAAAGGAAAGAAAATATGAATTTTCTTTTTCCTCTCTTATTATTGTTGCACTAAACTGGATATAGATCATTTAATTAATCAAGATGATGTAGTTGTAGCAAGACAATGGACAGACACAATTTAGTGCAACAGAAATGCTTATTGAAAAGGTTCCATTACAAAAGATTGTTGACCAGAGACAACCTCCACTTCTTTAAAATCAAGATTGGATCTTTTATTACTCCTCTACATCTGTCTGTTACACTCTTTTCCGTGCAACAGCCAAGAAAACAGATTCATAAATTGATCGATCTGATCACTACATCAGCGTTCGTTTTCGAATTCATTATCAGCTCGGCGTTGGGTCGGTCGTTATATTCAATCTGCCATACATATTTGAAAAATAGAAAGAAGCCACCTTGAGAAACCATTAAAACAATATAACTGAATATTAAGTAAAGAAGGACAGCTTTTACCCGCCATTTAGCAACATCCGGTTGTTTACCTGTAATTTGCGAAGGATTAAGAAACCCGGATTCTCATCATAGCGAGTCTTTCACAATGAAAAAGGAAAACTTTAACATACCGGTTGAGATATGCCGCTTTTCAACACGTTGCATTGCTGTATCAAGATTGACATCAATGAACCTTGAAATGAAGATGGAAGGCATTAGTTACAAAAGGAAATCTTAAACCCCACGAAGGAGGATAGAACAACAGTTTCAATTAGATTTTACCACTTCTCATCAAACATATTGGAGATGTCTTTCCAAGTTCCATCTTCTAACAGTATGTAGTTTCCTTCTACAAGTACCACTTTATGCCTGTAAAAAGAGGAAACAAGGTGATTAATTGTCTCAGGAAAAGGCAAACGAAACCATTTCATGATACTAGATTTGGACTTGACCGGTTTAAGAAGCTACGGAATACTTACTGGAGGCTAACAAAGATATCTTCTTCAACTGGATCCCCAACTCCGTGATCAAATGATGGCACATAAACTGAGCCCTGGACATCTTGAAAACTAATCAGAGTCTAATGTAAGTGTTGCAACACCATGATTCTAAGGTCAACCAAAATCTTGTAACTACCTAATTTACCTCATTTCTCAACTTCTTCAAACATTTAAGCAATAGGGCAGGATCAAAAGTCCATGGAGCTGGTTAATACATAAAAGAGTCAAACCAACTTTGAGCATTTTGTAATCTGGCGAACAAGATAATTCTAACAGATCTCACCTCCTCTTCTTGCATGAGCTTCTTTGGGATCCTAAGAGAAGCACAAAAAGTCCAATATAAAAACCAAATAGAAAAGGACACAGAGATATATAACTATTCAAAAGAAAACGAAGCTCAACCTCCATAGCATCGAGTTGTGAACGGTACAAATGGAACCCATCCATAGGAAGTACAATAGCAACATCCGGGGGGTTAACCTCAGCGTCAAAAGATGAAGCTTTCTGAGGCCATAGCTTATTCACACGACTCACTACTTCATTTGCTAATGTGCTTTTACCAGCACCAGGAGGACCAGCCAAACCGACCAAACGTCTACAAAACGAGTCAAACCACACAGTTCACAAGGATTAATCTAAATGCTTAAATGCAGACTGACACATACATTTGTCGAGTGTTCCAACATTAGCAAACTTACTTAACATTGGGGCTATACATTGATGCTGCCGTAGGGACAAGACGTTCCGCCAACTTATCATATATCTCATCCATACAACTATCAAGTAGAAGTAAAGAATGTCACAAAAAACAGTATATATATAAATGAATCATGATCATACAAAACAAGAATCTAATCTGAACAATTCACTAAACTCTAAATCCATTAACTACACAATACAAGTCTAATCGAAGGATTTTACCTTCCATCAACAACAGTGACATCTTTCTTCTGACTGCAAGAAACCTGCATGAAACGGTTAAATTTCAGTTGTCACAAAAGATTTAAGAAAAACTTAAAATTGTACATTTGATTCTAGAATCGTTTAGACCCACCACATTACGAGGGCTTCTTCTATGTCGTATGCTCAATGGAACAGGAACAGGAGATTGGTCCAAAGAGTGAAATTTGACTCTTCTGAAACGACACGACTCTGCAATATCAAATCCAAAACACAATTAAACTCTTAATTGAAATCAATAAGCATGGGAAGTGTTAAATTGAGAAGAAACCTGAAAAAGAAGAGCATGAGTAACTGAATCTAGGAATAGTGGAGAAAGAAGAAACCTCCATAGATGAATTCAGAAACTCAAATTATCAGTGACGATATAGCAGAAGGAGGAGAATTCAATCTGCGAATATATAATGATGATGAAATCAAAATCAGAACAGAGCCTGTTTTTTTGTTTTTTTTTTTCTGTTTCGTCTGCAAATCAAAGCGGTGGTGCTTTGTTTTCGAGGCCACGTGTCATGCTGCTACGCTCCAAATTCACACTCTGTCCAGCGTTGACTTCAATCCGAAAATAAAACACACTAAAGGCCCAATGGGCCAAAGTAGAACATTAGTTGGCGAATAATACGAAACACGTTGTGGGAGGTTTTGTTTGATCGAAAGCATTCAGAAAGATGACATTAATAAATTTTCTCTAGTCTACTCAGTGGCCGACCAGAAATATTTTTTACCTGGATAAAAAAAAAAAACTTAAATAGTATAGTCTCTCTTTCTTAAAAAATGTTTTTTAAAATTTATTTTTCTTTTTTGTTTCATAAGAAATGTCATTTTTATTTTGTAGTATAATTTTTAATACTAAGTACTTAATTTAACCTAAAAAAAAAAAAATGAACAGTCAGTTTATTATTTAGAGGCATAACAATTTTTTTGATATGTTTTATTAATTTGTGTGCAAAGAGTCAAACCGACATTTTAAAAAAAACGGAGGGAGTACTAAATTTTGTTTTAAAATGGAAACTACCGTAAATGACCAAGTATCTCAAACTTTAGGGTGTTCAACATTAACCATTTGTTTTAGAAAGCAACATTTGTTATCAGCCAAAACCAAATTTTCTATATTTTACCTGGGTAAGTTGACCTACCAACTCTCAACATAGGTCCGCCCATGAGTGTACTTGGGAATTTTTTGTATATATATGTAAGTCTCCATGTTTTTTTCGTTAGTTATATCTTCATATAAACTCTTAATTCGCTAAGAAATTATTATATGAATGGTAAAATGTGTGTACATATAACTATATCAGTATGGAGATACTATGATGATCAAATGCTTTCATGACAAACACTTTACTACCATACATCCATCCCAGTCATAGATGCAACAAAAGGCAAAATAGGAACGTTCCTATTTAATTACCATGTAGAATCTAACACTACAATCAAAAGTTTAATGCATCATGTCAACATCATTAGCTAAACCTTTCTACATAATTAACTCGGCCACTGCTGTAGCATATCCGTTAGATTTTAAAATATTTACAAATTAATTAATGATGAATAATATGAGATAAAACTAATACATGGAATAAAATTTGTCAAATGAACTGAACTTTAGTTCTGCTAGTTCTTTTGTTTGTCTTTTGTAATGGTTTTATGCAAAACTACATATTATTTTATATTTTTTGGCAAAAAACTACATATTATTTAAGATATGTTTTTATCACTTAAACGTTTATGTAAGTCACCTGCATAAGTGAAAGCATTTTGGTTAAGTGAATGAGAGATTAAAGTATTAATTTATTTGTGTACGTTCCTACATTAATTTTCCAAAGAAAGGAATATAATTTTTTAGACCTTCACTCATAAAAGCCATTTAACCCGAAGAAACATGATTGGCTAAATCAACATTGATGTGTGACCCTCAGTTACAATAAACGACCCTTCGAGTTCCCATGAAGCCACAAGGATCTTGAAATATATATACGGGATGAACAATGAAAACCAAAAGTTGATTTTTTCATGCATGCAAAAAAGCATCAAATTCAAAGATGAATAAACGTGTAAATTCTCTCAATGTTGAGAAAGACACGTGGCCAATCTTGGAATATTAAACAGCTTACCAGTCCTTTTTTTCATTTCTCCGCATATACGCATAATTTCTTTGCATATTAGCATTTCATAAGTTTTTTTTTTTTTGTATTTAGAATAAATAAAAATAGAAATACATTTAAGAAAATCTATGTGAAAAAAGAAAAGCAAGTTGGTCCATTTTCTAATCTCTTCATCTTCGTATCGAATTTGTTCGTGGTAATATACGTGTTGAGTGTTCTATCTTTTGTATTGTCCAGTGATAGTCTATCCTGTTAGGGCTAAATATTTTTTCGTTTGTCGTTTGGCATATAAGTGCTTTTGAAAATTTGAAACCAAAACACATCAGTCGACTATCTGAAAAAATGACTTAAAAATACTATTGAGTTTGTCGACAAAAAAAAAAAAACTACTATTGGGTTTTTTAAAAAAACACACTTTATTAAATGGATATATACCATCATATAGTACTTAAAAAAAGATAGCCGTTTTTCATTTTATTTGTATAATTTTTAGTTTGAAAATTCACAAAATCGGTCGGTTTAGTTATAATTGTCAATTTGTTCTATTAATAGCGTACATTAGCACATATCAGCTAACCACACTCAAGCTATTATTTCTAACTCTCAGAGTACAATTTGGCGATGCGACGTTCTCGTACGTTAGATATATAATAGATGGCCGTACGAAATAAAGTCTGATAAGGTGAAAGTGCATATATATATATGAAGCTATGATGAACCAAACCATTTTAAGGGCAAAGTTCATGTAGAGGTGCATATAGGAAGCAATGAACCAAGCCATTATTAGGGCAACGTTCATATGGAGAAATATATACATCAACTTGGAGCAAGTACGAATCAATCTTACTTTGTAACACACAAATGAATTATATTGCCGTCGATTTTGCCAAATTCGATTTGAGGTGATTGGTCTTTTGGAGAGTAAATCTCATGCAAATGACAAATGAACATGTACATGTAGTAGTCTTAGAACATTATTACTAAAATACGGTAAAAACAAAATGTTTTGATTGGTTTATTTGACTAAAAACAAACAAACTTGGTATAAGTCTAGAAAAATTATAAAGCTGATCGAGTTTAGGTTACACTGAATTGGTGTAGTTGGTTCACAATGTATACTAACACATAAAACCAAGATACAATGAATGCCGAGATATAGGGATTTGATTATTTGAACATAGATAAGGCTAACTACTGGAATGCATTTTTCCTTCCATTTAGGGTTCAACATTCAGTTAATAAATCTTAAATGTGGTTTTATCTGAATATTCCTAATAAAATACATTCGGAGACTATTTTTGCTTTCGACCATATTTTGATTATTAATACGATATAGAAGAACCGCTACTACAAATAGTACTACATTCTTGCTCGTGAAATATCGATAATTTGATCATGAATCCTGTGAATTGCGCAAAAGTAAGATACTAAAAATGTGAGGGTCCAAATGTTTTTGTGCTATACAATTTACGTAAATGAAATTGCATATATCACCAACTAAATTATGCATCTAAATTAAGTTAAGCGTAGTGATAAGTGATTTTGATAACATAAACTACATTAGTTTTAATCGATATACATCCAAATCTGAAAACCGATAAATTAGTGGAATGATGGAATCATACAAAAATTAACTCCGTTTGTGTATACATCACAGAGCTAATCAATTCTCATGGAAAAAAAAAACAATAGTATTCTGATAAAAACAAAAACAAATGTAATGTAATATGCTTATTGTTAAGTAGAGCATAATTCTCTCGCATGGGGGCTGCTCATGATCATCATATAAAGTATGACTGTTCAGAGAGTATATATATCTGTTTGGTTCTATTTTCTTGTCGGTCGAATAATCCCAAGTCCGAACGTACAAAGATAGCATCTTCCCTTGTGATCTTCTTCAGCATGTACGGCTTAAAACGACAATGGCTCTTCTTTCTTTTATGGTTTTGCATGCTAGTATAATTCCATTTATCATGTATCGAATTTTTTCTCCAGTAATTAATTTTTATGAATTTCTCAAAAGTCGAGAACAAGATATACAGAATTTTTGTTGATTGTGGTTCCTTTTTTCCGATACCTCTCCAATGTTCTTCAACTTTTTCTCTCGTTCTGTCATCTCAATAAACCTATTTTGCAAATTAGTCCGAGAAAATATACAAAATTTGGTATAAACCTAATGTTTCTTTAGTGCATTTTACCCCACCAACTGAGAAAGTTTAGACAAACCAAAACAAAATTCCGACCGTATCATAAGTTTTGAGGTTTTAATCACATATATCTTATAAATCATTCAGAAATTAATCTCCTTTTGTAAGAAGACCAAAATCAAATCCAAATAGAACCACATCAAACAATATTATAAAATAAATTAAAAATGTTAATTTGGATAAATATATATATATATATATATATATATATATATTTTTTTAAAAAATTGACAAAAAGGGTGTAATTAAGTGTACGAGAGAGAGGGTATTTGTGATTTCCCTGAAATTAAATGGTCATTTGGATTTGATCTTCATAGTAAATAAGACCATAGGTATGAATCTGAGCAAATCAAAAACTATATGACATTAATTGTAAACAGTAAGGGGGTTAAAGCAAATATGTAAAATTAAGAGGAGCTTTCGATAATTTATCCGAATAATAAAACCTCTATAAATACCAAATGACTTTTCGTTGGACCAAACTCAAACCATCTACTTACATACATCAAGACACAGAAAGGTACTTGAACTAACACACACACACATATACCACACACAGATTAGGAGATATCAATGGACAAGATATCACATCTGTTAGAAGACAAGCCAGTGGTGATATTCAGCAGGAACTCATGCTGTATGAGCCACTCGATCAAGTCACTTATATCTGGATACGGTGCGAATCCAACGGTGTACGAGCTCGACGAGATGTCTAATGGATCGGAGATCGAACGAGCACTGGTCGAGCTTGGATGCAAACCGACCGTGCCTGCTGTCTTTATAGGACAACAGCTCATAGGTGGTGCAAATCAGCTCATGTCTCTTCAAGTCAGGAACCAACTTGGCTCGTTGCTCAGAAGAGCTGGAGCCATTTGGATTTAAGATTATAATCGCAAAAACGCGTAATGTTTTTACTTAATGATCATATATATATTTATCTTTTAGTATAGAGTGATTGAAGCATATAATATATATATATAGGTGTAGCTATTGCAAGAAGAAATAATATCACTAGTGATTTGATGCTTTTGTAGTTTGAATGCAATCGCAAGAAATAAGATCGTATTTGCATAATATATATCAACCTTGTGTTATCAGATTTTGTTTAGTACGTAGTTGTTAACTTGTTATGATCCTTGCCTTGTGTTGTTGTGTGCGAATGGTTTATATTGGTATCATATGATTATATATACTTATTGTGTCACATAAAATACGAAACATCTAATTAGTGTTTCATATTTTATGTAATACTAAAGCATCTCAAGACTCATAAAATGACGGGTCTAAACGAGGGATTTAGTTTGAGTGAATATGATTATTGTACTTTATAAACAACAACAAAACATGATAAAAACATATTCGATACAAATGTGTTAGTTCCATTCAGGCCCGGCCCGAGGCTAAAAAAAAAAAGCACAAGCTTTAGGCACCAAAATTTTAATAAGAATTTGGGGCAACAAAATTGAACAAATTCTTTATTGTGGTCTAATGGTTCTGTTATCATTGATTGTAAATCAACCAGGGTTCGAATAATATTGAGGGCATATATTTTTTCTTTTTCTTTAGGCAGCCACATGTTTTGATATTTGTTGGGCCGGCCCTGGTTCCATTTTTGTGAATTGTGAATTGTGAATTTATTACGTAGAGCTTTATATATATCAATTACGGAAAGGTATTTTAGTTGTGCATTATTAATTAGTGCCTGCAATAATTTATTGTAATGGCTGTCTTTTATTTCCTTTTTTGCTTCTAAAATTCTTAATTTGGTTGAACTTTAACTTAGGCTTTCGTGTTTTTATAATGTCATTTATAAATATTACTTTAGCTTTGATTTAGTATATTATTTAGCATATTTTATTTTAAATGTGGAATTCCTAATACCTTTCAAGTCTATCTCGAATCAAATTCTACTCTATAATACATTAAAAAAACCTATAATTTACTTAGACCATTTGGGTCAACAATTTAAGTTCTAATATACCTTATTAAAATCCATAAACTTTCTAATCAAGATCTTTATATAAAACTTTCAAATCTAAACCCCACTAAAGAGATTAATTATTTTTTGTAGACACCTTTAGATCTGATATCAGATGCGATATCTCTAGCAAATTAATCTCGACACATGGCACTAGAAAACCATATGGCTAATAAAAAAAATCAAAACATGCACATGTACTAAACATCACCGTATGTTTCTCATCATGAAGATTTTACTCAAATTTCACACACACAAAAAAAGAGTTAAAACCCCATCGATCAAACTTCACAAAACACAATTTTATAAAACTATATACAACAAACGCAACCACAAATCACATCCACCCATTGAAGAAGACTTTGTTAGTTTCTTTTTAAAATCAAGAAACAGAGTGTCTTCTTCTTTTCTGAAACAAGAAACGGCTCTCAGAACTTGCCTTGTGACTCAAGGAAGGTTTAAGACTACTGAAACTGAAAAGAGAATTGAGTTTGCTTATCTTTTTAGCAAACGACTTGAATAGCTTAGTCCCTGGATTAGCTTTCACGAGTTCTTGCTTTATCGAAATGTGATCTTTCTCTAGATCCGTTAGTCTCATCCTCATCCTCGCAACTTCGAGCTTTAGCTCTCTGTTTTCTCTCCTCACTGATGCATAGTTGTCTCTTGGAGATATTGCTCCACTACCTTGTGATCCAAGCAAACAACAAAAAAGTAAGTTTTCAGACAACCATAACATTTTGGTTTTGTAAGATGGTTTGATACATTATCAAGAGGGGTAAAAAAAGGTAAAAATACCTGCTCCACTTCCTGATCTTTGAGGAAACTGATGAAAATTAGTATTGAATAGAAACTGAGTAGGACCAATGCTACTGCTCATTGCATTTCTTAATCTGATCTGCTCAAAGTAGAGTACTTGTACCGCCATTTGCACTGGTAATCTCTCGTTTTGCGCCGCGTGGCTACAAGCTTCTTGTGATAGTTTCTGTGAATCTATAGTCTTACATAGACGATAACGCTCTGAATCTTTAATATTCGGATGAACCTGTCACACAAAAGAAATGAAAGTTTTACATGAATATTGACAATTTCGGAATCAGAATGAAATAATAAAAGATTGATGAATTTCTTACTTTGAGGTAAATGTCTACGGCTCGGTAAAGTCCATCACTGATGATACGAGCATGATCTGGTAAGAGTTCAGCTAAAGCTATGAACTTTGAGGTTGTTAGGTTAGGATCTAAAGCTATCTCTGCTAGATAGTTATCCATTAGCTTTGATACTTTCAAGATTGAGCTTTGTTTTGGTGACCCTGGACTGTCGAAATCGTATATCATCTCTGTTTCGTCTCCAAATCTGTGATGGCGATGTTGATCTTCTTCATCTTCGTCGTCGTCTTCATCAATGTTCAAGAATATAGAGAAGATTCTCAATATTGAATCGATGTCATACATTGTGTTGTTGATTCCACTGGGGTTTATTGGAATCAGGACGTCTTCGAGGATCGCTTGGTCTAGTTGCAGACCGATTCTTCGTTCAAGATCTGATCTGCAAGAACCTGAAGAACCAGAGGATGATGTTGCAATGACCATTTTGAGAAGACTTGAAAGAAACGCTATTGGGACAGAGCTTCTTCTTCCTTGTGTTGGAAGTAACCTAACGATTGTTTCCACAATCAATCTCTGTTTCTTCTTCAACTCCAAATCAACAACCCTTTCTTTCTCCATTTTTGGGTCTCGAATGATTAGCCCGTGAAGCGACTTATTCGTGTAGCTTATCAGAATCTTGCTGATCACGTCTTGTCTTAGCCCTTTTGACTTAACCGCAGTGACAACTCTCTGGAAGAATTCATGATTCAGAATAGCTAGTGACTTCCCCCACCAGTCTAATGGAGTCTCTGGTTCGATATTCGTACCCGAAAACGTATAATCGAGCTTTAAAAGACCCGAGGTTAGCTGTTCTTTGCAGGCATTGTTGGCTATAGCTATGATTAACCGACTCACCAAGTTGAGATCTTCAGAGACAGGAATTAGGGTTTCACAGTGATGAAGAACAATGATGGAATTCGAAATGCTCGGGAGGATTGTCTCTTTCAAGAATTGTTCTGTCTTCATAGCGAGATTCTCTTCCGAGAAATCTTCTGACATCTCTAGATAATGAGATGCACAACGAAGCTTAGCTACGTTTAGAAGGTTGATGTCAATGTTGATTCCATAACAAAACTTAGCTGCAAGCTCAAATGCTTCGGGTCCTCCAGGAACATTCGAGAGACATATATTCGAGATTTTTGAATCCGCGAGAAGCTTTCGAATTCTCCCACTCCGAGACACAAGAGGAAACTGACAAAATCAAAACAACAAGTAACATTTTAAAAACTTTGATGCAGCTCAAGAACAGGGGATGCCTCTGTTTTAAGGTTCTTGTGTTACCTTATGAAGACAGAAACTTGAAGATCCAACTTGAACCGTGAGATCGCTAGAGACATCCGATATCGGCCTGTGAAAAACAGATTAAAACCCATCAGAATTTTCCAACAAGCAAGGTGATTTTGAATAATGAATCAAAAGATTTGTATGGACTTGAATTTGATGATCATATAAGAACTGCTTCTTGTTTCCATGACTTCGATGATAAGGATTCAAAGATAAGGAAACAATGAATATAAAATCGTCAAAAAATAGGTATGTTTTCTTCTGGTTTTGAAGACATTTTCAGATTCACAAGGGACCTTGGAAAGGTTTTGTCTACATCAAAATTTGTCAAGTGAAGACAGAACCATGTTAATGTACGGACATGTTTCACATGGATACAAACAAAAAGATGATGAAATTATTGGTTTTTAATGAACAGTAAGAAGACTACTTCATAATTAAAAGTAACTTGTGGCTACGGATTCACATCACAGACAAGATTGATTCCTTAGCTAAATTTCACAAGAAAGAACAAATCTCTTATTCGTTTCTCTGACAGAATTATCCTCGAATCTGGGTAATAAAACAAATATTTGAATGCAAACAAAACAAGAACCATTTTTCACTAAAATGGTACTGTGATAAGAGTTACAAAACTGGTTTTTGTAACATAGTATTTACATAAATGTTAATATTACCATTCAGAGGCATGTCTGATGCTTGAATTCAGACGAAATCCTCTCTTTCCTGTGAAAGTTGGCTTCAATTCTCCGACTGTAACAAGTCCCATCTCTTTCTTTCCACACGGAAGATGAATAAGAAGAAGAAGAGCTTTTGCAGGTGTAATTGGAGGGAATGTATGTAGTTAATGATACCAAAAGGTAGATAAAAAGGGTGTTTTTGACATAAGCATGTTAATTAATCAACTAATTACGTGTAAAGCTGAGGTCATTATTATCATGTATATAAAATGAAGTTTAGTGAAAACATTATGCATGTAGATACATTAATTGCTAGTGTCCTTGGAGGCATTTCAGACTCATTATTATGGGCTAATATGTTTCTATCTTTCTCATGTTGATCCTATGGTAATCGTAATGATGACTTTAATTTTCATGATTATGTCCACTCTTGTTTGCTCAAGTCCGTTCAATTAACCAAATCAAAAGTTAATTTTACACACTCTGTGCTAAAAAGTTATTAAATGTTTTATTTACACTTACAAACAATAGTCCAGTACACTACAAGATTCTTAAAAAAAAAAAATCCCATTACTGTAATCTCTCTACATGTTTTATCATTTTTGTTACGGATTTATAAGTTGTAATTTAATAAATGTAATTATAAGGAATATATATGTGTCATGTGAACCATTTGGTAAGACCAAGCTTTAAGATTACTCCATGCTTTAATTCTCGACAAAATGTATTTGTTAATGTGTGGTCCAAACAAAATTAGGCCCTTTCTTAACTTTGGTTAATAAAGAATTAGAAAGCTGTAGTGATTCCTAGTGATTACACCGATTGAGATTTATACTTAGCTTTAAGGCTGTTCATGTAATGATGTTAGGCTGATCAAAATTCTCGAGCCCCTCCAAACCTATAATTTTATATTTTATGGTAATTATGACAAAATTTAACAGCTTAAGATGGATAGTCACATATAAGATTTCGTGTGTTTGATTGTGTAAGGTTGACCAAATAATTACCTGGATTTATAAAAAAGTTTACGGTTTACCCAATAATTAACTTTGATTGCATAATTAATCCCAATCCAAATACGTTAATCCATAACCGGACGGTTATTAATTTGGTTCAACTTAAATGTAATATTGACAAAGTTTTGGACTGAAATGCAATAATGAGGAAAAAACAAAAAATCATCTGATCCTCCCTTCCTCGATTCGCGTCTTGTTGACTATCGTCTTCGAATTTCTTCAACGGAACCTGAAAGCTTCTCTAATGAAAAATTAGGGTTTCTCGTTTCTTAAGTTTTGCTTCTTTTGCTTGATTCTGAATTGATTCCGTTTTGCGATGGTGGAGAGACGGAGTCCTCTGGTTCTATCATCCACCAGAACCACACTCCGTTCAGTGCTAAATTCGTTACAACCTATCGCTGCCGGCGAAGATCGGGTTCCGAAGAACGACGGGAAGTTAGGCGAGTCTGATTTGGTACGACGGAGCGTTAACTTGTCGGCGGGGATTCTCCGGTACGGTGAAAATGTCACCGATTCGAAATTGAAGTGTTTAGATGACTCTGCATTGATTGGACTCTCGACTCAGTTGCTTAAGAGACTATCCATCAACTCTGGGTCTTTGGTAAGTCTTCGAAATTCAAAAATTGGATGGATTCTGCTTAAACGTAATCTGGAATTGCGTCTGAATTTGCTGGATTGGTGTAAAATGAAAAAGTATCTTGATTAGCCTAGTGGAAACTTGTTGTAATTCGGTGCTAACATGGAGTTTTTACAATGCTAGGTTGTTGTCAATAACATTGAGATAGGCGTTCAAAGGGTTGCGCAAGTTGTTGTACTTGATCCTCCCAAGATGGTGGAAGATGCATCTGTAACTGGAGTATCCGTTTCGGACTCTCGTCATACAATGATTGTCTTTCCTACTTATGATCTGACCCAACAGGATCCTACGTTTATAGATCGAGAGGTTGCTTACTTGTCCCCAATGTTAGCGTTTAATCTTAGCCTGCACATATCTTGCTTGAAATCCCTCGTTTATCAAGGGAACGGGGTCTTAGGGAAGTATTTTGAAGCTAAGTTTGACGAGGAGTTAGTAGGACAAACTGCGGAGGATGGGTTGAAGATTGGTTTGGATTTGGAACCTGTGTCTGAAGTTCCAGGCTATGCAACACATCTGAGGGTTTCTTTTGTTAAAATTCCAGAGTGCGGTTCCATTCAGTCCCTGAAAGTCAATTCGTCATTTGAAGCTGAAGAGCGACAAGGGTTAATAGATTCTGCATTACATAAGTATTTTGGAGTTGATAGGCAGCTGTCAAGAGGCGATGTATTTCGCATTTACATTGACTGGAATTGTGGTTCCGGCATTTGTATTCCATGTAGTCAAAGGTCTAGCTCCGAAAGTGACGACTTCATATATTTCAAGGTAAAGTATTGGTTTTCGTTGCCCGAAAAAAATCTCATTCTAGCTGAACTTACTAATTTATAGTTCCTCTGCTCAGGTCATCGCTATGGAACCTTCTAATGAGAGTTTTCTTAGAGTCAATCATTCCCAAACCGCCCTTGTTCTAGGAGGAACTGTCTCTTCTGATCTTCCACCAGATTTGCTGGTATCTAGATCAAAGGTTCCTATGCCCTTGCAGGAGGACACCGTAAATATATTGGCATCGGTGCTATCACCACCTCTCTGCCCATCAGCACTCTCCTCAAAACTCAGGGTTGCTGTTTTACTGCATGGTCTACCAGGTATGTTTGTTTCTGATTTTCCAATGAACTTCGTAGTGTAACCTTTTTCTGGAAAACAATGTAAAAGAAAGACTAGTAAGAGACTATATGTATTTCCCAGTGTTGGGGATTTTGGGGGAAGCCAATATTCGCACCTTTTTAATGCGTTTTGCATTGAAATAAATCATGCGCTAATTTCTTTATTTGTATCTAATACTTGATTTAGGGTGTGGGAAGAGAACTGTTGTTAACTATGTTGCTAGGAGGCTGGGTCTGCATGTGGTCGAATACAGTTGCCACAGTTTATTAGCTTCATCTGAAAGGAAAACATCTACTGCTTTGGCCCAGACTTTTAATATGGCACGGAGGTAACACAACATTCTTTTATTTATTTATGTCAGCATGCTATGTGTTCTGCATTATCAAATGACGGTCTTTTGTGAAGTGAAAATTACAATCACTTCATAATAATTGTAATTACTTGAGCTCTTTTTTTTCTTTCTGGAAATGTATTTTTATCCAGATTGGTGTTCATTGTTTCCAATTGGTTCCACTGTCACAGGTATTCACCAACGATACTTCTGCTCCGCCATTTTGAGGTTTTAAAAAATCTGGGCTCTCAGGATGGTTCAGCAGGTGATCGAGTTGGCGTGTCCTCTGAGATTGCATCGGTTATTAGGGAACTCACAGAGCCAGTTTCTAATGGTGAATACAGTTCCATGGAAGAAAATTCGAATAGCAATTTTGTAAGATTTGCATCTATATCCTTGGTACTTCATTGCATGTTGCACAATTTCACTTAAGCTCACACTTCAATTTACCATTTTTTTCTTCTCATAATTCACTGTAGCAAAGTTCACAGACAATTCATATTACTTTTAGAACGCGTACCCTATATATTATCTTTCAAGTATCCAACCTCCCATGATGCTTATCTGTCTATTTTACTAATGCAGTCTGCTGATGAACTTGCAAAGCTTAGGGGACACCAGGTGCTGTTAATCGCATCTGCTGAAAGTACCGAAGGTCTCTCTCCAACAATCAGGCGTTGCTTTAGCCATGAAATTAAAATGGGTTCTTTGAATGACGAACAGAGATCTGAGATGCTATCTCAGTCCCTCCAAGGTGTTTCTCAACTCCTTAATGTATGTGAGTACAATGCTTTAGAACTTTAAGTAGATTTGTTATGAAATAATTTGAACTAAATTAAATCAAAGAGATACCATATCCAACAACTGTCTATTGTCAAACTATAATTAACAACTTAAGTCTGATGCTTATGCTTTCACATTGTAGACCAGCTCAGATGAATTTGTGAAAGGATTGGTAGGACAAACTTCTGGTTTCCTACCTCGAGATTTGCGTGCTCTTGTAGCTGATGCTGGTGCCAACTTATTCGTCAGTCAAGAGTCTGAGACCAAGAAAATTAACTCTCCGTCAGATGATGCGCATGGAGTTGATGTAGACCAGGCAAACCAATTAGGTGATTGCAGTGAGACATTAACAGCAACAGCTAAGGAAGACTTTACTAGCGCTTTGGACCGATCTAAGAAGAGAAATGCATCAGCTCTCGGTGCTCCCAAGGTAATATCACCTCCTAGGACTTTACTAGTTTTTTCCTGTGGTGTGTTTTTCTAGATTGCTTTCCTATGAGGCAGTGTTGCATATGTATTACTGGAGGTCCAGATAACTCAAGGTGTATTTGCATTCCTAGGTTCCTAATGTGAAATGGGATGATGTTGGAGGGCTTGAGGATGTGAAGACGTCGATACTGGACACAGTTCAATTGCCTCTCCTGCACAAAGATTTATTTTCATCTGGATTGCGCAAACGTTCTGGTGTGCTTCTCTATGGCCCTCCAGGAACAGGGAAAGTAAGTTAGCCGTTTTGTTTTGCCACTTTTACCTTAGTAATTTCTACAATTATATTTATGGTTTCCTGATTTAAATTTGTAGACCTTATTGGCAAAAGCTGTGGCAACAGAGTGCTCCTTAAATTTCCTCAGTGTAAAAGGTCCAGAGTTAATCAACATGTATATTGGAGAGTCAGAGAAAAATGTTCGAGATATATTTGAAAAGGTATTTATATTATTCTTCCCTAGAAAAATCCTCTTGAAGCTATTCTTAGACCAGTTGGTTTACTTCAATTGCAGGCCAGGTCAGCACGGCCTTGTGTGATCTTCTTTGATGAGCTTGATTCTCTTGCTCCAGCTCGGGGTGCTTCTGGTGATTCTGGAGGAGTCATGGACCGAGTGGTCTCTCAAATGCTTGCGGAGATTGATGGACTCAGTGATTCTTCCCAAGATCTCTTTATTATAGGAGCAAGCAACAGACCTGACTTGATTGATCCAGCTCTTTTACGACCTGGCAGATTCGACAAACTTCTATACGTTGGAGTCAACGCTGATGCGTCTTATAGGGAAAGGTAAAGCATTTAAACAATCAAAACTTTTGTTATGTGACAGCAAGAAACACTCTCTAATCCTTTGCCTTTGCAGAGTCCTTAAAGCACTTACTCGGAAATTTAAGCTAAGTGAAGATGTATCACTTTATTCAGTGGCAAAGAAGTGTCCCTCAACATTCACTGGTGCTGACATGTATGCATTGTGTGCTGATGCTTGGTTTCAGGCGGCTAAGCGAAAGGTGAAAAAGAGAGCTTAACACTTTAGTACTATATAAGCCTTTAGTCTTCTTCATATCGAAATCACGTTCTTTCTGCTTCCTTGGCAAATGCAGGTCTTGTATTCAGATTCAGGAGATTCCCCTCCAGAAGATGATCCAGATTCAGTCGTTGTAGAGTATGTGGATTTTATAAGGGTACAACCTTTTTCCTAATCTCTTCGTATTGTATCAGACAAAGATCTGGTTTCTTCTACTTGAGAACCATTTACTTGTCTTTTTAGGCAATGGATCAGCTCTCACCATCACTCTCCATAACCGAGCTTAAGAAGTATGAGGCACTTCGAGACCAATTCGAAGGCCGTTCGAGCTAAAACTCTCGATTACTAAATAATAGCAACAAGAAAATGTCATCTCAACAAATAATAATAGCATACAAATCACAGAGCTGAATCTTTCATTTGTAATATGAATACACAATAAATAAAACCATTAGCCTCTTTATAGCTCAGTAAACTCGATTCCTTATGAACAAATGATTATTTCGTTACCAACATATCTGTTTGATGTCTGTAATTGTAAGTGTTCACAAATTTTCCAGAATATTTCGTTATATGGCTTTTGTTAAACGATACAATTTATGTCCGCATATAAGTGAATCTGACATCCAATTACTTTCTTTTTTCTGACATGTAATTAATTAATTACCTTGATTTGGTGAATCCAAATGGATAAAAAATAAAAAAAATCATACAGACAAGGTGTAATAAATGTCACAATTATTATGGTGAGAAAATTACAATTTTGACCAATTTAAAATGCTGAGATAATCCACGTGAAAAATTCCTTCGTTTAGGCTTAGCTTGTCCGAAATCGTTTTTTTTTTCTTTTTCCAATTTTTTTCATTTTAGGAAAATTAAAATTTTTGATTCAGTAATTACATTTTGATTGTTAAGCGACACGAGAGAGAATAAGGAATCATAAAACGGAATTTTGAAATTTACAACGTTGAAGAATCTGAAATCTCGTTTTGTCGATCTTCAAGTTTCTCTTGGAAATTTCTTCACCTCGAGCTCTAATTTGAGCGTTACGTTTTGTTGGATTCTGAATTGAGCGGATTTATCGGAGAGATAATGGGTAGCTGCCATCTCGATCTGGGTTTGTGAAGAAAATTTTGATCGGAAATTAGGTTTGAGGTTTTAGATGATTTCGGTGAGTAGTAGCGATATAGGATTAGGGTTTGGTGGTGGAATTAGGGAAGAAGAAATGGAAGAAGATAGCGATTTTGAAGAAGAGAGTACACATTCTTATGTCTCTTGCGTTGACCCTGATGTTGCTCTCTCTTATATTGTAAGCTTTAGCTTTTTCTCATTTCCATTTTCATTAGTTTTGTTTGTACTAGTTAACAATTTTTGAAGATTTTTTTTCTGGTTTTTGATTGGAAGGATGAGAAGCTTGAGAATGTATTGGGGCATTTTCAGAAAGATTTTGAAGGTGGAGTTTCTGCTGAGAATTTAGGTGAGTTTGTATTGTACTTGTTTATGAATTTGTAGATTAGTAGCATCTTGTTTATGAATTTGATGTTGTGTATAGGTGCAAAGTATGGTGGCTATGGTTCGTTTTTGTCTATGTATCAGAGATCTCCTGCTTGTTCACGTCCTAAGACTCCACCTGAAGCTCAAAACCAAGTGGTGAGATTATTTAGATAGCTCGAGCAGGCATACAGTGGATGTGAATTTCTGCTTAATGTTCGGTCTGTTTTATAGGTGGGTCGATCTAATTGTTCAGCGTCGTCGGTTGTGCCTAAAGCTTCTAAAGCTCCTGCTTCTGATGTTTTGGTCAATTTGAAAAAGTTTGTTAAGTCGAGTAATCTAGGGACGCCTGATAGCAATCAGAAGTGTGTCACGAAAGTTTCTTCTTCTGCTGCTTCATCGAATCATAAGACTCTTAGACTCCGTATAAAAGTTGGTTCAAGTGACCTCTCGTCGCTGAAAAATAGTAAACATGTACTCAGTATGCCACCATCAACGTCGCGGGTGAATGGTCTCTCAGAAGTAGAAGAAGGTTTAGTGAATGGGATTCATGATTCGCCGACTAAAATACTTATGGTGAATATATATTCTTTTTTTATTTTGTTTCTTTGTTGTCGATGGTGATTGAACAGTGATGATTATGAGTTTGTTCTTGACGCATTCCTCTGTGTAGGCTATGGTGTCATTCCCTTTGCATAAAGATCAGCTGTTATCACCTCTCGCTGATGATCTTATTCAGTTGGGAAAGAAAGATATGATTACCAAAGATGAGGGATATGTTTCTGTCAACAAATCAGACTCGAAGAGTACCAACGATGTTTTAAGTGTCTCCGGTGCTAAAAAATGTGCAGGTAAGTTATCCACTGCGAAGATGGAAAAGTTTGAGGAGAGGGTAAAGTCTAGGCCAAAGTCAAACAAGGTTGACAGAAACCATGTTGTACCCAATTCTGAAAAAGAGGCCGACAAACAGTCATGTGAGGAGCTTGTTTCTAAAACTCTGAAGCTTCCGCTTTTGTCCTGTCGATCACCATCATATATTCATCCGGCAAAAGAGATTGATAAAGTATCAGATTCTTTTCTGGAGAGTGTTGAGGGTACATTAAGGGGACCGAACAATAATGACTTAGATGCAGGTTTGATGGCTTCAAAGCCTGAACTGGAAGATAATATACTGGCGTTTCCAGATCGAAGTGTTAACACGAGGAAAGAAGGTGAAGCTATAAACTCATTGGAAAGTAAATCAAAGCGGAAGAGAGCTCCAAGTATTGAACATGTAGATAATTCTTCTGTGGATAAGGTTAGTCAGAGAAAGTCAAGGAAAGAAGAGCAAAATTTGAAGTCAAAACTGCCTAAAGCACATAAGTCACAAAAAAGTTCAAGCTCCATCGTTGCTGTGAATAGTTTGAGAGGCAAGGATGCTGCTGTAGATATAGTTCATAAGAATGTAGCAGATAAATTACAGGAGGATACTGAAGGATTCAAAGACGTGTATAAGGGATTCTTGGGTGATTCAGAAGAGTTCAAAGAAGAGAGACAAAGTAGTCCAGTTCTTGTAGCTGAGAAAGAAAAGGTTTCAGAAGAAAATGCATTGAGGGAGATTTCAAATAGTGTTAAAAATGATGAAGAGGCATGTGATCATCTTCATTTGGTATGTGAACCAGATTCGAAGCATCTCATCAAGACAAGTGACTCAAATGAAGATAGACACAACACTAAGCAGAGTGTTAAGTCGGAAGCGAAAAATAAGAATTCTGTTGAAGGTATATATATTATTTGTGAAGTATATATTTTCTTTTATATTTCCTTTCTGTACAAACTATCTGATGCGCTTGATAAATACACATGTAGGAGGATTTAGAGGAACAGAGAATTTGGAAATGGAAACTGAAAAGGATGTTTCTGGAACTTCTAAGAAACCAAAGACTGGAAAATCACGATTTTCTGATGTAGATCAGCAACTTTTGGATGTTGTAGTTTCTAACAAAACTATGAGTATTCAAACCTCAGCCCAGAAGGTGAAGGATATTGTCAAGCCTTCCTCGCATGATGACAGAAAGAGGAAACGGAAGGAAAATAAAGAAAGTGGAGAGTATACGAGAGTTAAAGAATCTGCAGTAATGGAGTCAAGTGAAGAGAAATTTAGAAAGAATAAGAGGCTTAAGGGTTCTAGTGGTAATGGAAAGGAGTTGCCTTTGAGTAGTGAAAGTTGTGATAGGGGTAGAGGAGTTAGTCAGGAAAGTGGTAGAGATAGTGCTTCTCATCTACCTTTTACAGTGTCCTGCCCGAGTATATGTAAGGATCTGGGTCCTGAAATTATCAAGACTAATTCCCACGAGGCCAAAGGTTCACTAGTTGAACCAGTTGCTCCTTCAGCCTTGAGGCTGCTAGACTCACACGAGCTTAAATCAGGAAGAATCTCAGATAGGGATGTACATTACGATGCTGACTCTAATGCTGGTGACACGTTAAAAAAATGCCGAGATGGTGAAGGTTATAGCACTATTGATAAACCAAAGACAACAAAGAAGGCTGCAGAAATTTCTAAGGATAATGGTTTGCTCATTACAGGGCAAGGCACACACTCATGGGTTAGAGAAAGAGCATACGATGAGAATTGTCCGACTGAAATGTATAAACCAAAGAAGTCGGGTAGATATTCTGACGAGAATTGCACAGAGGGTAAATCTCAACGAAAGAATAGGGAAGAGGGATCGTCTGCACCGGCTAAAGAGAATAACCGGGGTTGTGTGACTGAAGTGCAAGATCTTACCTCTGCTGCTGAATTAAAAACAAATGAAAGCAGAAGCAAGAGAAGACCTGCTAGAAAAGTGTCTACAGAGAGTAATAAAGAAGAATCAGGGAAATATCAAGATCCTAATACTAAGCTTACCAAGCTAGATATAAATGGTAGTCATTTTTCTTCTCCACAGAAACCCAATAGAGCAAAAACATCTCATGAAGAAAGCAACCGCTTGGAAGTGACCGCTGAGAAATTGAAGGGTAAATCAGCTACTCCAGCTGGCACAGATCAAGATGAAGTCGTAGGCCACGGCGGCGAGATATCAAATACAAAGAAACAGATAATGAGAAATGATAATCATGGTGTAGCCCATGACGAAAGTTCACGAAACCAAAAGCAAAATGGAAGTAGGCTTAAGGACCATGTCGGCTTAAGCCCTTTGAAAAAGGAATCCACAAGTCAGGCTGTCTCCAACGCAATCAAAGAGGCTACAGACTTGAAGCACATGGCTGATCGTCTTAAGGTTTGGCATTCCTATAGCAAAATGTTTCTGTGGTTATTTCTGTTGTCTCTCCCCTGGCTTAACATAGACAGTAACCTATTGCAGAATTCTGGGTCCAATCACGAGAGCACGGGTGTCTACTTTCAGGCAGCGCTTAAGTTTCTTCATGGTGCCTCCCTTTTGGAGTCCTCTAGCACTGAGCATGCCACACATAAGAGCATAGCCAGATCCAGGCAAATTTATGGCAGCACAGCAAAACTTTGCGAGTAAGTTTGGCATGCAGCAATATCTGAACTAGTGACTTTCTTCGTCTCGATATGTTGTGCACCTGTTTGGAATGAGATAGCTACATCCTTCTGATATTCAGCTCAATTTAGTATTTAGAGGCAGCCTTTCACTGTGATGGTAGTTGTTCATGTTGCTGCTGCATTTAGTCCTACAGAGATTTCTAGCATGTCAATATGTGCAAATGTTCTGTTGAATCGATTACTCATGGTATGAAATTCATACCATATGTTTTACAGGTTCTGTGCTCATGATTATGAAAAAAATAAAGATATGGGGGCAGCTGCGCTGGCTTATAAATGTATGGAAGTAGCTTATCTAAGGATAACTTATTCCTCTCATGGTAACATAAGCAGATACAGACGTGAGTTGCAAGCAGCTCTTCAAGTGATTCCATCAGGTATTTAAAAAAAGAACGAAGCTACACTCTAAATGTTTCAGTCTGGGAAAATTTACCAGAATTTAGAGAACTGTCAGATGGTTATGAGAATTTTAAATTTTGAAGGGGGTTTTGTAAACTTATTTGAAGATGGATACAAGAATGTATTAAAGATGTTGTTCCTATTTGCTTGTGCTAGCATGTCTGATGAATTTATTAAACAGGTGAATCTCCTTCCTTTGCTTCTGATGGTGAAAATTCAAACCCCACACTGGCGGCTGACAAGGTTGCCTTGTCCAACACTGTGAGATCATCCCCTAGAGTAACTGGAAATCATGTTATCCCTCCCGGAAACAATTCCTCTCTTTCACAGCTTTTGGCATTTGTAAGTTCATATCTTTCGTGATGTGGTGCTGTAAAACAATTTTGTCCTTGAGTTTTGGCAACCAGAACATAATAGCTGCTCTAGTTAGTGTCCTGGGATGAATGCTGAATTGGAAAGCAACATGAATAGGAATCATTATAAAGTAGTAATCATCATATCTGTATCGTGCTACTAGATGATTGTATCTTAGATTCATTTTATTTTGTTATTGCAGTCACAAACAGTAAACTTTGCAATGGATGCCTCAAGAAAAGCGCAGATTGCATTTGCAGCTGTGAAGGGAAAATCGTTCGATACTCGATACAGTAGTGATGGAATCACATCCATCAAAAGGGCTCTTGATTTCAACTTTCAGGACATGGAGAAATTGTTGCATGTGGTAAGGCTTGCAATGGAATCCATAAACCGGTGATAATGAATTAAGTTTAACATCACACCTAGTGCCCATACTCAAGAGAGAAGGCAAAGCGACTCTGAGTTTGGCTTGGGAAATGGAAGA
This sequence comes from Aurinia saxatilis, assembly GCA_900406295.1. Classification (NCBI taxonomy): domain Eukaryota; kingdom Viridiplantae; phylum Streptophyta; class Magnoliopsida; order Brassicales; family Brassicaceae; genus Aurinia; species Aurinia saxatilis. The sequence goes on along the minus strand of OVAP01000021.1, from coordinate 25,724 downwards.
CAGCTTGTATAATCTTGCTTGTTCATTTAAATGTATAGTACTATTTAGGACCTTGATTTGTGAGACTTGGAGAGATGAAAGATTTAAGTTACCATTTTGTGTTTTATGTGTATCATTGTACATATAAATATATATATGTATAAGAGAGCACTTTAGAGAGACCGTGAAAACTACCCAACCCGGCTTTGTCACAAATATTAATTAAGCTCTCGAACCTTTTCAAGTTAATTGTAAGTTTGAATATGAGTTCCGAAAGCAAAGGTTTTTTCAATCACCAATCCAAAATCCAACTATCCGAGAAAAGAATGTAAAGAGGACCTTTACAAAAAAAAAAAAAAACGAAAACTACAACACCTTTGGTTCTCTTTTCACTCTGACTCTATATATTAAGCCATATATTTGAAAGTGTTAGGATTTTCGTTATCCCTCTCCAAGTAATCTCTGCTGATCAAATCCTCAATACGTTTTTTTATCATTTTTATATCAGGCTGCAAAGACAAACAAAACACTAATATGTGAGAGTCCCCTCGTTATGTTGTAATTCAGTTTTCATGAGTGGTACAATATTTACCTTGAACATTTTGTTGAGATGCTCGACAGTTTCAGAGACCAACTGTTGATGCGGCAGCACTTTTCTAGCCTTCATAATCCGCACAACACATGCATCAATCGCATACCTTCTATCTTTATCAACGTCTTCAACCACTTTCTTCCGCTCATCCATTGGAGGAAGAGGGACCTGTTTGTTTGTCGCATATTAGTCTTTTGTTTATATAAAAAGAGTGGAGATGAAAAGAATAAAAACGATCTAGCATATATTACCTTGATTCTCCGCATTTTATCAGTGAATCCTGGGTTGAATTCAAAAACATCGTTCTTAGAGACGGTTTTCGGGTCCGCTGGTTCCTTTAAAAGTATCTTGTGCCTGAATGTCAGTGAATGAAGCAGCCTGTAAAGATCTTCATGGCTAAGGTTAAGTTGTTCGGATATCTCAGCGTAGCTTAATCGTTCTGCGTTGTTGAAAAGCAGAAGCACAGCAGCCTGAAAGAAAAAGAAAATGGCCACAATCAATCATAACAGTAATCAATGGACAAATGAAGTCACGAGAACAACAAACCAATACCTGGTACGTAGAAACGATTAGCTCGATTGGTTTTTTATCGAATTTACCATTAACGTGACAGGTTCCCAGAGAATAAATCCATAAAAGTCTCCTATGTTTGGTTTTTGTTTCATAAAAGGACTTAAATGTTTCAACGCACTTAACCTGAAACAAAGAAAATCAATTAAGTTAAAGATATTATCGAGCAAGCTGACAACAAAACCTTTTATTCTCTGTTGGAAATAAAGATATACCATTTCAGTAGGTAGATTGAAGTCAGACGTTTTGTAAGTTGGCCAAAACCCCGTTGTGAGAACGGTGACAGTCAAATCAATCCCTGGATGTATGCCTTTGTTATTACTTAGATACTCCGTAAAGGAGTTTTGGTTTTCTCTTGCCAATGTCATATCTGTAACCTATAAAACATTCAAATGTAAGAAGGTAACCTTGATTTACCAGCATAGTTAACCTTGATTTAATACAAAAACAAAGAAACTAACCATGCCCTCCATCTTTGAGGTAAACTGCCCACCGAATTGTTGTTTGAGCTTTGACAGTATACTTCTTTCATGATCGTCATTACCAGTGCGATCAAATAAGAGTCTACGTGCTTGCTTCTTCCTGCAAACAACCATGGTTAGAAAAGCATAATCCGAGTTATGCCAATTCCAATACTATCTAATATTGGAATACCTGAAAAACTCGGCGAAGAGATCCTTGTCACTTACATAAGCAAGTAGCTTAACAACCTAAAATAATAGAAATAGAAATAGAACTTCAGCATCAACCGGAGAATAAATGCCACTGAAACGCATTAGCAACATGAATAAGAAAAAGAAAACCTACATTCTCAAGCGTAGTTTCAATTTCAGCATCGTCCAGCTTCTCAGTTCCTCCTCCTTTCTTGAGAATAGTATCGCAAAATGTTGCCAGTAATTCTGCACTGGAACTTCCAGCCACTGATTTGTTACAGAAGATTTCAAATGCTTCCTTCATTGCCTTATGGAAGAGAGTGTGGTTCTGAAAACACTCAGTGACATAGTACATGCGTTTATCGTGGAGCTGAATTACTTTTCTGATAAGCACCTGTTCCTGAACACCACTGCCACTTCTTGGAGCCTGATTAGCTGCTGCGTCTTCGGCTTGTTTGATGAGGGCATTTCCCTCTGCCGTGACATGCTGCTTGAATATGTGTACAACAGGTTCCAACCCTTGTGGGATATTATGATAAAGCCTGAACATCCTGGAGAGATCATCATTCTTGTCATCTGTTAGCAATGCCCTGCACCCTGAGTGCTCATTTTCTAGAAGTTGTTTTGCAACAGCTACCAACAATTCATTTTGTACTTTCTGCATTCAGAAATAAAGGTAGAATTTGTCAAAATATGATTGATCCAAATCCTTCTACGTGCACAGAATGTATGATCACCAACCTTAACTAGTTTGGGCTCAGTGCTATTAGATAGGTAGAGAGTGACTCTTTCCCTCTCCTTTCTAAGGGACTCCTCAGCCTGCAGTAGCCACATTAATATATTTACTTTTCTGAAATCAAATGAAAACAAAATCGCAAAAAGAAAAAAATATCTGAAGAGATATGCCTTAAGCATGTATTCAGGGCACGAATCCTCCTGCATCCAGGTAGATGCCTTGCGAGAATAGTAAGATGCGGTAGTTTGAAGCATGGTCTTTTCAAAGTCCTCTTCGTATCTTTCCATCTCTCCCATCCCCATCTCAACATAGATTCCTAATACGTTTTTCAATAGTGCCCTATCAATCTGTTCCCCCTCCCGTTCTTTATGAATCTGAAAAGATAAAGTGTGTTAGATAGAACCAGACTCAGGCAGAACCGGAGTAACTGAATTAAAGCTACCACACTTACAAGTGCTAATACAGCTTCTGTGGCCTTGGATTTCATCTTATCGTAAACCTGTAGCAGATTATTGAAGGGAAAGGTTAGAGAATAGTTTGAGACAACCCAAAACCAGTGAGCAACAAGGATTCATTCATGACAAACCAGGTCACGGAAGCGTGTCAGGCCAACGTCTTTCAGGTTTGGAAGGGATCTCCGTGCGACAAAGTAACGGTTAATGTAATAGAAGAAACGGGATAACCATCTAACCATAACTTTATGATTAGTCCACCTCAGGGCAAGCTCTTTCAGCATAAACTCATCTTGCTTATTCTCTAGAGAGGGCAACACCGTTTGCTCACAGTAGGCTTGAATTGTTTCACCATACTTATCATAGAGCTGCTGCGAGTAGTCATGAGGATGTTTCTGGATGCACATATTGTAGATAGTCCTGTGGATTCACATGGTGGTAAGTACCCTTATGTTGCAACACACAATAAACCAACAACAAGACATACGTGTAAAGATTCATATATGAATCAGAATTAAACGCTGGCTCAGGCAATCCTTCCAGAATCCTTTTCAACTTGGTAATACCAAGCTCCATGTTCGACCATCCATCCTCCAATTCAGTGATCTTATCATTACGATCCATTACTCTTTCCTGCAATATTAATAACGTAATCAATACGAGAAATTAAATTAACCTAGTCTTATAATCATCCACAAACAACAACAAGATCTAATACATATATAGAATCGCATCGCAAATCAGAGAAACCCTAAATCGATCAAGATCTAGGATCTTAAACCCTAATTGGCCATCTACCTGAAGAAGAATCTAGAAGAGCGGGATTTGATTTTATTTGAGAGAATCGCGAGAAAAAGAGTAGAAAAAGAGAGACGAAAGTATTTATAGAGTTGGATACTCTCAAGAGTCAGAAGCGGTGAAGAATTAGGAAACCATTCTTTTATTATTTTAAATTTATGGAGAACTTTTTTTTTTTTTTTAGTTTTAATATTTAAATGTGAGTGACCAAAATACAAAGATATGATTGTTTGGGCCATATAATTTTTGCAAAGTTTATGAAAATATTATAAGTTTACACAACATAGGAGAGAAAGTACTGAGAATAAGATAGGATAGAATCTTGAATAAAGAACTTAATGTTGTGTCTTGTGGTTTCCTTGGCCTCTTATGGAGAACTTTATCATTTAAGGTTTTAAGGAAATAAAAATCTGGAAACTATATAATTTTATATATTATAATAAAATTAATGTGTTTCTGTTTTTCATATTTTTTTGTTAGATATATACCAAAGTTTTAGTTGTGTATACATGTTGAGATTTGTATTATTAGATTAATAATGGAAGAAAGCTATTTAATTATTGGAGATAAATTATGTTAATTATTTATTGTAAGCAAACTATGAATTTATTTATATTTTGCCACCATGAATTTTGTGTGACACATATTCAAAAAAAAAAAAACATTGTTTTATTTAAAAATTTAATTGTTTATTAAAGAATTTATATAGTCTGGAATTCAGAAAATTCTCTTCATTGGAATACTTTAAATTAATTTCAGAATTTTAAATTTTATTTACTCTGTATTTTGCATTGAGATTAAAGAATTTTTTTTTGTCAGACTATAATTTTTTAACCTCTTAAAAAGCATTGAAAACAATAATAGCTACCACCATGAGCATGAGTCACTAACGTATATCTCATGAACCCCAAGAGGCTAGAGTGAACATACAATAGTTTGAACACAGCATGGTAAGTCGAAAAGAGAGAGCACATGTATATATTCAGATACAGTTCTTTGTCTCAAAAAAAAAAAAAGAGCCAAAAGGTCCAGTTAAAATCAAACTAAATCCTGTCAATATTAACTCAGCAAACATACAATCTTCATTCTATCTTCTGTTGAAGGTTTCTCTGCTTTGTTACCCAAGGATTCAAATACTTCTTTCAATACCTACAATGCATTCAAAGAAATTATGGTGAAATCTTCCCTAAGCCAAAAAATATATATTTTAGCAAACATTAATGTACAAGAATGATCATTAACTAACCTTGACTAGTTTTGGCTCAGTGCTTAGATGAAGGTAGTGAGTGACTCTTTCCCTCTCCTTTTTTAGACACTCCTCATACTGCAATACAAAAAAAAAAAAAAAAAAA
>OVAP01000021.1:10291-20579 GCA_900406295.1 Aurinia saxatilis | reverse complement strand
CAAAAAAAAAAAAAAAAAAAAAAAAGTACCCAAGTTATTATATATGCTTTAATGAAAATCAAATGAAAACACAATCTCAAAAGTGATATTTGGAGACATACCTTTGGCATATATTGATCAGGGCAAGAGTACTCATGGATCCAGCTTGAGGCCTTACGAGAATAGTAAGTTGTGGTATCTTGAAGCATGAAGGTTTCAAAATCCACAACATATTTATCCATGTGCCCCATTCCCATCTCAACATACATCTCTAATACCTTTTTCAATAGTTCCCTATCAATCACTTCGCCCTCGCGTTCTCTATGAATCTGAAATTAGAAATTGTGTTAGAGAGAAAGAACCAGAGTTATATTCTATTAATTGCATTAGAAATATCATACTTACAAGTGCAATTACAGCTTCTGTGGCCTTGGATTTCATCTCATTGTAAACCTGTAGCAAATAATTGAAAGGACTGTTATAAAATACTTTTGAACAATACAAAACTAGGAGGAGATATAAGGATGTATGACAAACCAGGTCACGGAAGCATTTCAGGCCAACTTGATTCAATGTTGGAAGGTAACTACGTGTAACAAAGTAACGCTCAACATAGCTGAACAAACGAGATAGCCAATCAACCATATAAGTATGATTAGACCACCTCAGAACAAGCTCTTTCAGCATATTCTCACCATGCTTCTTCTTTAAAGAAGGCAACACCTAACCACATATAACAAAATATTAAAAGTGTTCGCTCAAGTCTAAGGAAATTTAAACTGGTAAGACTTTCTTCGATCCCAAGGTACAACATAGTATCTTCAGCTACTTACCGTTTGCTTACAATAATCTTCAATGGTTACGCGATACCTATTATAGAGCTGCTGCGAGTAGTCATGAAGTGGCTGGGAGCACATCTTGTAGATAGTCCTGTGAAATCACATATCACATAAGAGTCCACTATGATAATTGATAAGTATGTATATCCCTCCAGAAACTATTGTAAAACAAACAAATTTATGTGGCTCGAATAAAAAAAAGACATACGTGTAAAGATTCATATATTGTGTAGACGTAAATTTTGGCTCAGGCTCTCCATCCAGAATCCTTCTGTGCTTAGTAATACCCATATCATTAATGTATGACCATCCTTCCTCCAAATCAATAATCGGCGGTTGTCTCTCCATATTGAGATAATGCTTTTTAAGCCAAACTCTGTGATATATTTATTAATAGACACGAAAAGATTAAGATACGAGAATCAAGAGGAGGTGCGGGCGTGACTGAAGAAGAAGAAAAAAAAAACCTAGAAGAAGAGAAAACGTATGAGACACGTATTCGGTCCAGTACTTGGATGGCGAGAAGGCCTTGTCAATTGAGAGCAAATAAAAACCGGTAAATTATATAAATTAATATTATACAAGAAGAGTTAAAAACTAAAATCCTTTCGATTATTATTTTTTTTATTTTTTTGTGGTGTATAAAAAAGCAAACCAATGATACCAAATCTATATTGTATATTGGAGAATGACTGTATAATTATGGAAATTTATTAAGGATATGTTTTTTTCTTTTCTGCGTCTAACTACCCCAAGAGTAGTTTGACATGCCTATCTTAAAGTTCAGAGGCTAATAATAGTCTGGATAAATTATGGTTTTACTCTTCAGTTTGAACTCACGATGGTAACTACATATGACAACTTGAAAAGAGAGCTCATAGGGTTATAACATATTTATGATACGTGTTTCAAAACTTTGCTAAACCCAAGTTCCGGTCATTTCACATTTTTGTTAAAATCAAAAACATCTGTCACTGGCGCAGCATCATATCTTCATGCGCTCGATCAAATCTTCTGTAGAAGGTCTCTCAGCTGTGTTACCGAAGAATTCAAATACTTCTTTCAATGCCTACAACGCATTCAAAGAAATTATGGTGAAACCATTCATGACTAAATCACTATATATTTTTAGTAAACATTAATGTAAAGAACTTGCCATGACTAGTTTGGGGTCAGTGCTTGGATGAAGGTAGTGAGTAACTCTTTCCCTCTCCTTTTTTAGACACTCCTCAGCCTGCAATACAGAAAACAAAAGTACCCAAGTTAATACATGTACTTACCAGATATCAAATGAAAACACATTCCCAAATATGATATCAAGAGACATGCCTTTAGCATGTATACAGAGAAAGAATCATCCTGAATCCAGCTAGACGCCTTGTGGGAATAGTAAGCCCCGGTATGTTGAAGCATGAAGCTTTCAAAATCCTCTACATATTTTCCCATCTCAACATACATCTCTAAAACGTTTTTCAACAATGCCCTATCAATCTGTTCGCCCTCCCGTTCTTTATGAATCTGAAAAATAAAATTTAGTGCAGAGAGAAGAACCTCAATCAGGGCAGAACCAGATATTTAATTAATTGCATCACCAGAGACCACACTTACAAGTGTTAGCACAGCTTCTGTGGCCTTGAATTTCATCTCATTGTATACCTGTATCAAATGGTTCCAGGGGACTGGTTACAAATTTTTTTTTTTTGAGACAAGGCAAAATTAGGAACTTCGAGGATGCATGACATACCAGATTGCGAAAGCAAGTCAGGCCAATTTCATTCAGTGTTGGAAGGGATCTCCGCGCAACGTAGTAACGGTCAATATAAGAGAAGCAGCGAGACAACCATCTAACCAAAACTTTGTGATTAGACCACCTCCGAACAAGCTCTTGCAGCACATTTTCATCATGCTTCGTCCTTAAGGAGGGCAACACCTAACAACCACACATAAGAATGTTAAACTGTTCATTCAAGTTATAATGAATTTCTTCAAGCCCAATGTAAAACAGAATATCCAAGAATAAAGACCCAACTCAATATCACCACACTCACCGTTTCTTTACAGTAATCTTCAATTGCTCTACCATACTTCTCATAAAGCTGCTGTGAGTAGTCATGAGGAGGCTTCTGGACACACATATTATAGACAATCCTGCGAATCACATCAGAAATCCACTGTGTTAACTATCCTTAACAAAACTCAAGTAAAGAACAAACACTATATCAAAACAGACATACGTGTAAAGACTTGTATATTCTTTAGAGTCAATATGTGGCTCAGCCTCTCCTTCAAGAATCCTTTGCAGCTTGGTAATACCATTCTCCATGTGTGACCATCCTTCCTCGAAACTTATGAACCGGCTCTGCACTTCCATCTCCATTTTCCAAGCTCCCCTGAACCAAACTATGTGATATAAAGTAATCAACAGAGAGCTTAAACATCCACAGTATCAATATCCAAAGCTAATCTTATCACACTAACCACAAACTATAAACTAATCAGACTACCAAAAAAGCACATCCATGGCGATTATACCAGAAAGAACCACAATTTTAAGAAACGATTCAACAAACAACACGTTTAATCAAGAATCATACAGTATCAGCAAAGCAACGATGAGTCTACGAAACCCTAATTTCGAACAGAATCGCCTTTACAGAAGAAACTCGAAACGGAAACAGATAAAGAAGGAACCGTACAAAAGAGAGTGCGAAATTCGAGAGATGTAAAGAGAAAATCGTTCGATTTTAAACCCTAATTTCGTCGCTTACCGGAAGTTTCACCGGAATTTGAGAGCGCTACGAGAATCGAGGGAGGTGCTTGCTTTACTAAAGAAGTGATGACGGTTTTTATAGAGTGGAAAGTTGCGAAGACTGTGAAGAAAAATTATAAGGCACTTTTTTTTTGTATTCGACAGAAATATAAATTTTTTTAAAAATATTATAAATTTATAAACGATTATATAAAATTTGTTAAGATACGTATGACTAAATTCACATGTATATTATCTTTATACAAATAAGTTCCAAATTAATAAAAACATATCTTCACAAGCTTATCTTTGGTATTGGGCCGAAGATTATGGGCTAATAATTCGAACAAATGATGGGTTTACATTGCAGTTTGCACACAGCATGCTAAAGAAGTATCATGAATATAGAAAAGTGACACAAAAGACTACTGTGTGTGTAAATCATTGATTTTTGTAATTCTGTCTCCCAAAAGAGAGAAAAGTTTCCACTTAGAATCAACTAAATCTGCCACTGAAGCGCAGCATCATCATGTCCAGCCACGGTTTTGTTACCGAAGGATTCAAATACTTCTTTCAATGCCTACAATGCATTCAAAAATAAATAATGGTTAAATCTTCCTAAGCTAAAAAGATATGACCAATTCAGATCATTATACAGTAATGTACATGAATTATTATAACAAACCTTGACTAGTTTTGGCTCGGTGCTTGGATGAAGGTAGTGAGTGACTCTTTCCCTCTCCTTTTTTATACACTCTTCAGTCTGCGATATAAAATCACCCCAAAAGTGAAATCAAATGAAATACACAATCCCAAAAGTGATATTTGGAGACATACGTACCTTTAGTTTGTATTCAGTGTAAGAGTCCTCCTTTATCCAGCTCGAGGCCTTGCGGGAATAGTAAGATGTGGTATCTTCAAGCATGAAGGTTTCAAAGTCATCTACATATTTATAAATGTATCCCATTCCATTCTCAACATAGATCTTTAAAACGTCTTTCAATAACGCCCTATCAATCACTTCGCCCTCGCGCTCTCTATGAATCTGACATTACAAAATTTGTATGAAAGAAAAGAATTTGAATCAGAGCCGAACCAGAATTATGTTCAATTAATTGCATTATTACAGATACCATACTTACAAGTGCAATCACAGCTTCCGTGGCCTTGGATTTCATCTCATCATAAACCTGTACCAAAGTGATTGAAGGGACTGGTTACAAAATACTTTAGAGACAAAAGGCAAAAAATTAGAGAGATACAAGGATGCATGACAAACCAAGTCGCGGAAGCATTTCAAGCCAAATTGATTCAGGGTTAGAACGGACTTCCGTGGAACGAAGTAACGGTCAATATAGAGAAAGAAAAAACATAACTTTTTAACCATAATCTTATGATTAGAGCACCTCAGAGCAAACTCTTTCAACATATTCTCATCATGCTTCTTCCTTAAAGAAGGTAACACCTAAACCACACATAAAAAAACAAAAATTAACCTCCTTTCTATAGGATATAAAAATATGTAATTTGCAAGAATATTAAAAGTGTTTGCTCAAGACTAAAAGATCTAAAGTGATGCAATCACAAAAACTCAAATAATCACAGATACTTAGGTATATATTCAAGGATGATGCAATCACAAAAGTCAAATAATTAACAGATACTTAATATGACCATACTCACCGTTTGCTTACAATAATCTTCAATTATTTTGTGATACCTATAATAGAGCCGCTTCGAGTAGTTAGGAGGTTTCTGGACGCACATATTGTAAACAATCCTGTACATGAATTACATAAGAATCTACTGTGGTAAGTATATTGGTAAAACAAACAAATTTTTGTGGATCAAATAACAAGACATACGTGTAAAGATTCATAGATTGGTAAAGCGTAAAGTTTGGCTCGGGCTCTCCATCCAGAATTCTCTTGAGCTTATTAATACCCATATCATTAATGTATGCCCATCCTTCCTCCAAACCAATTCTCTTCATATTGAGATAAGGGATTTTTTTTTAGCCAAACTCTGCGATAAATTTCTTAATCGACACACACACACACAAATTTAAGATACGAGAATAAAGAGGCGGTGAGAGAAAATTAAGATACGAGAATCAAAAAAGTTGTTATTATCAATTGACAGAAAAATTGATATAGAATATAGTATAATATTCTAAAATATTATATATTTATATTTATAGTAAAATATTAAAGTTTATATTTTAGATAAAAATTGATGTATTTTTAAAAGACAAAAACAATAATTTTTAAAAGAGATGAAGCAAAAAGGGTATTTTAACTCGTCACTTAACAGAATTATAATTCATAAGATTAAAATATTTTGGCCTACCTTAAAGCGAAAAGGCTAATAGTCCGAATAAATTGTGGTTCTACTCTTCAGTTTGCACACACGATGATAACAACTTGAAAATAGAACTCGTAACCATAAGTCCATAACATATATAAGTAGTTGTTTCAAAATTTAGATAAAGCCGAGTTTTAGAGAAAAATGATAATACAAATTTATTAAAAGAGAAAAAAAAGAAGGAAGTGAGTCTCTTAAACAAGAAACCCATAAAAAAATCAAAAGGACATGTGTTATTCATGCAATTGATTTAAATTTGTATTGTAATTTAAAATTTAATTGTAAAAATAAACTATATAAAAAAATTATTTATAAGAGACTCATGTAAGTCTCTTAACCAAGGATGCCCTGACACAGCATCATATCTTCATGCGCCCGATCAAATCGTCTGTTGAAGGTTTCTCGGCTTTGATACCGAAAGATTCAAATACTTCTTTCAATGCCTACAATGCATTAAAAAAAAATAATGGTGAAATCTTCCTAAGCCAAAAAAAAATATGACTAATTGAAATCATTATAAATTTTAGCAGACATTAATGTAGAAGAATTATCATAACCAACCTTGACTAGTTTTGGCTCGGTGCTTAAATGAAGATAGTGAGTAACTCTTTCCCTCTCAACTTTTAGACACTCTTCATACTGCAATATAAAATCACCTAAGTTGATATATACACTTTCTTGAAATCAAATGAAAACGCAATCCCAAAAGTGATATTTGGAGACATGCCTTTAGCATGTATTCAGGGTGAGAGTCCTCCTCGATCCAGCTCGAAGCCTTGCGGGAATAGTAAAATGTGGAATCTTGAAGCATGATGGTTTCAAAATCATCGACATATTTATCAATGTCTCCCATCCCAATCTCAACATAGATCTCTAAAACGTTTTTCAATAGTTTCCAATCAATCACTTCGCCCTCGCGTTCTCTATGAATCTGAAAATACATATTGTGTCAGAGAGAAGAACCAGGGTTATATTCAATTAATTGCATTAGAAATATCATACTTACAAGTGCTATTACAGCTTGTGGCCTTTGATTTCATCTCATTGTAAACCTGTAGCAAATGATTGAAAGGGAAAGGTTACAAAAACACTTTGAGATAAAAGGCAAAAACTAGGGAGCTACAAGGAGGCATGACAAACCAGGTCACGAAAACATTTCAGTCCAACTTCATTCAGGGGTTGAAGGGATCTCCGTGAAACAAAGTGACGATCAATATAGTGGAAGAAACGGGATAACCATGTAACCAAAACTTTATGATTAGACCACCTCAGAGCAAACTCTCTCAGCATATTTTCATCATACTTCTCCCTTACAAAAGGCAACACCTAATTAACCACACATATACAAAAATATTCAAGCTATCGAATATACTAAAACATATAATATAATATCCAAGAATCTTAAACGTGATAATTCCATTGTTTGGTTACGATAATATAAAGCCCAAACGAATCAATCACAAAACTTTAGTAACAAGAACTCAATATGACCATATGTACTCACCGTTTGGTTACAATAATCTTCAATTGTTTCACGATACTTATCATAGAGTTGTTGTGAGTAAATCATGAGGAGGTCCCTGGGCGGACATATTGTAAATAGTTCTGTGAATAATATTAACACCCACTGTGGTAAGTATATATGTGGGAATCCATCGTGCCATTAACTATCATTTATGTTCATCAGTATAACATGTTTTAAATGTAACTGTAATGCAGGTTTTTTCCCTGCAAATGTAGGTGGGAATGGCTTGTCAAGATATCTCACAGATTTTCATGAAGTCCAAGGTAAGTCCAAGGTCCTTTAAATCTTAATTTTATCAATTTCTATTATATTGTTGTTCGAACATTAACACGGTTTGGCTTCTCCAGCAAATTGGTGCTGGGCATTTCAGTCGTGTATTTAAAGTTTTGATTAATTAAGTTTAGTTATCCAAACCATTAAAATTTTCATTGTCCGCTAGAAATAGAACAAATTTGTTATAAAACATTCACCATGGGCCATGCGCTCTTCTTCTTCTACTACTAGGCTCTTGTTCACACCATTCTCTTCTTCTTTTACGCTCCACTTCCTGTTGATGATAAGTGTTGAAATGCCAGGTCAAAGTTCGGGAGTTGTGGGCAGGATAATTGCATTGTTTGCAAAGCCAGACAGGTATGTTGTCGACCGCACTGCAAGACACCGATCTCACCCATCTCTGTGCATGATCATCACTGTTGAGATGAGAGATGAAATCATGAAAGGTTTTGGCAGGATAATCGCATAATCTGCAAAGCCAGGCAGGTTCATCGGTGGTCTTCTTAAACTGGTGCCAGCTTGTCTCCGTTGGATGGTGGTCTTTCAGTAATGCTTCCCAGCTCCACTCCATCTGTATCTCGGTGTGAGAGAGCATGGTTCCGGGCTTTACAGAATTTGGAATTGCGCCAACAATAGTGTAACCGTACTGGAGCATATTGTTGTTATGCCACAGACGCTCAGCGGATATGGTCATTATAACAGCCGGAGCTGGATTTAGCTCACTCCAGTCACCAAAAGGAAAAACGAGTTCTGTCGCACCGAAGGGGCCGTGTTTAATAAGGATTCCAGAGGAAGAAAGGGCTCTTAAGAAGCTAGTAGAGACGAAGTCTAGGTTGCCCAGGGCGTGGATGGTCACTGGAACATTACCAAATTTCTTCGTCAATGCCGATTCTATACACTCACGGACATAGCGAGGGTCAAAACCTTCGGGAACCGGACATGTATCGAGGTCCCACCACACCATCATCGTTTTAGGCGCCCCCACCACGGACATAGAGGCCACTTCCTTCTTGTTCATCGTCGTCTCGTTTTCGTCAATTCCTAAGACCATGATTTTTTCTCTTAAACCTCTTTTTGTATCTCTTTCTCTTATAGATTAATCTCTTAACCCTAAGCCCTCTATTTATACAGTTATGATTCTAGATATAAAAAAGGAAAAATAGTAATTTAGCAATTCGATAAAAATAGTAATTTAACTTTTCTTATTGTAACTTATTCCATATTTTTGTTTGGTTACAATAATATAAAGCCCAAACGAATCAATCACAAAACTCTAGTAACAAGAACACAATATGACCATATGTAATCACCGGCCGTTTGGTTACAATAATCTTCAATTGTTCACGATACTTATCATAGAGTTGTTGTGAGTAATCATGAGGAGGTCCCTGGGCGGACATATTGTAAATAGTTCTGTGAATAATATTAACACCCACTGTGGTAAGTATATATGTAGATTCCCATGGATGGAAACTACTGTAAAACAATTAAACAATTTTTTGTGGTTCAGATAGCAAGAAATACGTGTAATACTTCATATAGTCGACAGAAGTAAATTCTGACTCTGGCTCTCCTTCAAGAATCCTTTTCAGCTTGGTGATACCAGTCTCCATGTATGACCATCCTTCCTCGAACGTAATAATCCGGCGCTCCGTATTGAGATTATGCTTTTTATTAAACTCCGTGAAACCAAATCGACACGAAAAAAATTGTTTGTTTAGAACTTAGAAGAAGAGAAAGCCTATAGAAACGTCTTTATGTCATTGTATTAATTTTGGATACACTTTATTAATTGATCATTTTTTAAATAAAAAAATCTGACAACTAATGTGTTTCTTTTTTAATTAATAATGGTAAAAGAGTGAATCACTGATATCAGATTTATATTAGAGAATGACTATATAATCAATTATTATGGAAATGTATCTAAATTATATCTACTACGAATAAACTTTTGGATTGGAATCATGCAAAAATCAATTAAAACAACACCAAAACAATCTTAAGGTTGTTTTTTTTTTATCATTAAGTTTTGTAATTCTGTTTATATATATAAAAAAAAAAAGCCTGAAGAGATTAATCAAATAATTATTTTGTTTAGAATCGCTTTACGGAACAATTGTAATCTAAGCTACCATATGAGATCATTGCAATTTGAACTTTGGTTTTAACAATCAAATGGTTTTAAATTTCAAAATGTTATCATTATGTCATTAATTGGCTATGACTTCCAGTAAAGAAAGAACAAAATACTGTACGTCTTCGACAAGGAATAACAAAACTTTTCTCAAAAAATGAAACAAGTCGTAATGAAGACTCCGGAGAGTCATTTTCAGAGTAGACACTACATTCATCAAAGCCTTCAATTTGAAAGAAGGGATCCCTTGAAAGAAAAGCATCAAGTAGAAGAAATTAAAATTAAATATCGAAAATATCAAATCATAGAGCAGAGGAGAAACAATCATTAGCATTTCTAAGTCCCACAGATATACAAAAGCCATAAAATTACAACAAGATTAAGCAGATACATTATGGTACCTTTTTACACCAATAGTTGTC
>OVAP01000020.1:0-75459 GCA_900406295.1 Aurinia saxatilis | reverse complement strand
AACCCTAAAACAATACTAAAAGACTCGAGAAATAGTTTAAAAACCGAGGTTGGAACGAGTTAAAAACGCAATATATCAATACGTGAAACAACAGGATACAATGGTGGCTACGGAGAGCTTGGAGTACATGTCCCTTGGTTTGTCCTTGACTACTTTCATTAACGCTGGAATTTGGATTGCTTACTCTTTGATCCACAAAAGGGATATATTCGTTCTCGTAAGATTTTTTTTCTTCATGAAAACTTAATCTTTATTTTTCTATAATACATTATACAATAATTTGTAATGTTTGTTTGTTTGTTTTGTGTGTGCACGGGGCAGGTAAGCAATGGTGTTGGAGCATTCTTTTGTGCTTGCCAATTGATAGTCAATGCTTGTTGCTACCAATCTCATGTAGCTATGGTTAAAGTTAATCCACAACCATCAGATGAACAAATTTTACAAGTTTGAGGCCAGAGTTTTGTTTTAAGTTTTACAGCTACATAGATCTATATAGCTAGTTTTTGCTAAAGCTTCAAGCAATTCATTCATCTGTACCAGAATTAATTATATACCAACAAAGTTCTTTTTGTCCGGTTTGCTTTAGAGCCGGTATAATCTTCTGTGGTTTGAGTTCTGGGTTCTTGGTTTAGCTACTTTGTTTTGTTGCAATATTGTATTTCTCCATGTAAATAGGGAATACCTAATTAAAATGGATTAGTTGGTAATAGTTTGGAAAATTTTGAAAAGAATGATAATCTTTCAAATATGTAATTAAAATAATCAAGTGGTATAATATATATGTAAATCTCATTAAATTTAGGGTCATTTGGTTTAATATTATAAAAAAAATCTAATTATTTGAAAAAGTTTGAAAAATAAGTTTGACCCCTAAAATTATGAAAATAACTTCATTTGAATTTACCACGTTTAAATATATTTTTTAAGAAGACACATTTAAATCTATTAAAACACAATATATATAGTATATTTTTGGTAAAAATATATATTAAAAATATATATATTTAAACGAATTGTCTGCTTTAGAATTTCGTATTTCCCTGCTTTGGTTTTTTGTTAGTTTAATGATTTTGAATTAATTAATAGTAGTTAAAACTTATATATATATATATATATATATATATATATATCATTTGGATTTAGGATGGGATTTTAGAATTTGGTATTTCTGTGCTTTAGTTTTTTTTTTGTTAATTTTATGATTTTGAATAATTTGGTTTTTTGTGACTATGATCCGTCTGAGAGGAAGCTACAAAGTGAAAACAGAGAGACTATTCTTTGTTTATTTATTATGATTTATTTTTATTTTTTTAAAAAGATTTTTCTATTAAAAGCAAACACATGGTACAAAGCAGTAATCACATATAATGATTTATGACCAATAAACCCAAAAGAAATCATATAGAAAGATCAATTTTTCTGTCTAAAACACAGCTTTTTGCTTTAGAGTTTCACTCCGCTCAACTCTTTAGTCACAATCTGGTTTTCTATTAGTAGTTTGAACTCCCATTCTTTGATTTTGGGTCCAAACTGAAAAATAAAGACAAATTAAATTTACGAATGTCTAATAGTCCAACATCTGAATTAACTATCGGGGATATATCCATAGTTAGTAGTATTATCATTTTGCCTTGATGATTAACCTAATGCAGATTCTTATAATTTACAAAGTAAATAGTCATTCATAAATTCATTGCTTTAACAAATAACATATGATCGCTTTAGAGTTTATCTACCATTGGTCTCTCTTTCTGAACAAAAAGTAATTTTGTTGTAAACATTTGATACTTACGTTGCAAGATTTGTACGTGTAAGGTTATTTTCATAAACTGTTACAAGTCAAAGAGAACATAGACGAAAATACATTAGTACTTACCATCGATATTGTCAAGAGAACATGCTTCAAAATTTGAGAAAAATGCCCCCATATATAGTCGGATTAGAGTTTAGAAGTTGTTTCATTGTCATCTAATTGTAACCGTGTCACCAAAGCATTTTTGTTAAAGCAAGAAAAAAGAACCTACAATAGAGGTTTTTTTTTTATTATTCAAGTAAGTTAATATAAGAATATATATATATATATATATATATATATATATATAATCATATGAAATAATGAAACTAAAACTGTTTGAGAAAAAAAACCATAGGATAAATTGCAGAAAATTAATGAATCAAAGGGTCAAACCGATCTTAAATAATATTTAATGAGGTCAATAAGCAAAATTGTAATCATTTATTAAATCAATTTGTTTTTCAAAATACATGGTGAACACTAAATACTTGTTTTCTTTAAATCCATGGGTCAACTGACCCCACTAATTGTAATCTGCCTCCGCCCCTGGGCTATATGGAGTGGGGAGTTGGTTCAAGAGCTCATTCCCGGAACCAAGGTGCTTCCTGATTTTTTTATTTTTTACATCTTTTTTGTATTCTTGAACTTTTTAGTTTAGGTTTGGTTGCTTTCTAACTTCTATAGTGATTCCCAATTGTAGCTCTAAATCTTATGGTCGTGAAAACTCATAAAGAGCAGGTAAAGAGCAAACACCATATATAGCAACGCATGCATTAAAAACAACCTACACACCTTTGAGATGGACAAAAACCGATCCTTGCGATGTCTAGCACCAAACGACCGGAACATGTCATCACAATTGCAATTGCAAGTAAATCTCATAGGTGGTGTATGCTTTTGATTCCATAAAAGACGAAACTTTTTTTTTCAATCACGCAATATTCCGGAAACTCTCCACGTACTTTGTCTTCCACAATTTATTTTCTGAAGCCATAGCCCGAATCTCTGTACAGACACGACTAACCTTGACTATATCGGTGACTCTACTATCTTCAACTTTATCTCTGTTGGTAAATCCATATTAAGTTTATTCGAACTAAGTTCCCTTGTTCGATCCCGATCCATTCATTAGATGGAGGTACGTTTCCAAGATTGGCCATGATCAAACACTACTTCTTGTGTTGTCTCTTGAGGTTTTAAAATAGACTAAAACACTACTTTGCTTCAACAAGTATAGGTTCTAGCTAAGATTTTGATTACAAGGTCATAACATTGGAAATGGAAGAAATCCCATATCTAAGCTCAAAAACAATTAAATTTTGTGGATTGATGCCACGAAGTGACTCTAGTATCTTCAACTTCAGCTCTGTTGGTAAATTCATTATTAAGTTTTTCCAAACTTCAGTTCTTGATTTTTTTGGTTTGGTTGTTTTCTTTCTCTTTTTTTTATGGTTTTGTTTTTAAGTTTCAGAGAGATAGTGATAGAAATTTGGTACCCCTTTCTTTGTTTGTTATGTTCTGCTTTGTTTGAATGTGTATATTCCAGTTGGGTTTTCATGATAGCTCAATGGAATATCTCCTTATTCTTTCTTTGATAGATGTCCATATTCTTTCATTCAATGAAATCTTTATGGTTATTGAAATTCATAAAGAGCAGGTAAAGAGCAAAGATACATTGAAAAGATCAAGTAAAAGTTTCCGACCAAAAAAAACAAGTAAAAGTTATTAGTGTAGGAAAAAAACCATAGCTATAGCTAGGTCAAAACCAAAGGAAAAAAAAAAAAGAGATAAAAAGAAACCGTGCTACGCAAGAGAGTGAAGCTTCATCACCAATTCACCATATATAGGTTAAAGTAAATCACTGTAGCTAGATTCACGATCTCTCAAAGATAAGGACCAACCACTTCGTTGATTTTCAAAGACCAATCACTGGAGCTAGATTCACGATATGCAAATTCTTCTCATAGGTCTTCGTGCTCTACGCTTTTCCCTCCGTGTATATTTAAGCTTAAACCTTTGTTTCCAATCAACCAGATCACCTACGTCCGTGTCTTTCTCTGTCACACGAGAGGAAAACTCTTCCAAGAACTTTTTCTTTCACAAGTTTTTGTCTAAAGCTAGAATCCGAAACTCTTTACAAACTTGAGAAACAACCTTGGCGATATCGATGCCACCAAGTGACTCTAGTACCTTCAACTTCAGCTCTGGTGGTAAGTCCATTACGTTTGTTCGAACTAAGGTCCCTTGTTCGATCCCGATCCATTCATTAGATGGAGATATATATACGTTTTCAAGATTGGCCATGATCAAACACTACTTCTTGTGTTGTCTCTTGAGGTTTTAACATAGACTAATTGCTTCAACAAGTATAGGTTCTAGCTAGGGTTTCTCTCGTCTCTTACAACATGATTTGGGCTGCAAAGTAAGCCTGTTTCTACATGAAGGTCAAGATATACCTATCTATACTTTTATTAACAAATAACAAGCGAACAACGACTTGTAATCGCAAAAAAACTCAGGAACAAAATGAAACCTATAACAGAAAGAAGATATAGTGAAATAAAAATTCCATTAAAAAAAATCAACTAAACGTACTAAGGAAAAGCCCTAGCTAGGTCATGATCCGAAAAAGAAAACGTGCAACGCAAGAGAGAGAATAATAGGCTGCATCACCACCAAAAAGAGCTGGATCCAGATTCACCATCCCAACCTTCAAAACCAAACAAACCGTCTTCAAACTCGGGATCACAAGTAAACCTCGCACTTGTTCGTTTCTTCGCTTTACTTTGCCTTTGTAAACAAACAAACTTCTCCTTCCAATCAACCAAATCACTTGCTTCGGTTTCTTCCTCAAACTCTTCCAAACACTTTCGTTTCCACAAGTCATTGTCTAAAGCTAGATTCCTAATCTCTGTACAGACGCAAGAAACCTTACCGATATCGATTCCAGGAAGTGACTCTAGTATCTTCATCTTAAGCTCCCTCGGTAAATCCATCAAATCTTTTTCCTGAGAGTTCTTGTGTTGTCTCAAGTAGTACTTTGTTGCAACATTTATAGATTCTAGGTTTCGTGAGTGTTAAACCAAAATTTGGGCTACAAATAAAGCCCAAACTTAATATTGGGCCGAGAATAAAGCCCATATAAACCTCAAAATTTCCCCTGGCTCTCTCTGTTCTCTATCTACCTCTCTCTCTCTCTCTCTCTCTCTCGCGTTGGCGCTGGTTCTCTGATTCAGCTTTTGAATCGCCAATTTGATCCAACAATCTAACACCGATCTCAATATCTGTTGTTGTTTAGGTATTCATCTTCACGTAGTGTTCTGTTTTTCCGATTTTGGAGAAATTTTTTGAATTGCAAGATGAGATCTTTGTAAAATGTGTCATTGATCTCGACCCGTGAGATTAGCGAGCTCAAGTTTGTTTTTTTATCAATTGGGTTTTGAAGATATGTCGAGTAAGGTATGGAGATGGGTGTTAGGGTTGATTTACATATTTGCCGTAGCTACGATTTGGATTGCAGCTAGTTTCGTAGTCCAGTCTGTGGTGGATGCTGGAGTTTCACCGTTCTTGATCACTTTCATTTGTAACTCTCTGTTCGTTGTTTATCTTCCACTTTTCGAGATTGGTCGGTATTTGGAAGATGCGTATGGGAGTTTGTTGTTTTGGAGAAACAAAAGGTCGCATTTGATGGAATTGGTTGAGTCAGAGAAGGCTGTTTTGCTTGGACAAGATGTTACTGGTGTTGTGAAAGGAGATGATGATTCTGAAGGTGGTGGTTCAGGGGTTGTTGAGGAAGGAGATAGTGAGGTTGGTATTGGGATTGAGTCTGGTTTGGATAATGTGGAGAGTGGGATTGATGGTAGTGTTAATGTTGGTGGTGAAGGTAGTAAAGGGTTGGATGAGAAGGGACGTTGGACACGGATGCGAGTTGCTAAAGTTAGTCTTGTGATATGTCCGTTTTGGTTTTTGGCTCAGCTCACTTTTAATGTTTCTCTCAAGTACACAACAGTTACGGTAAGAACATATCGGAGATTCCATTCTTGTTGCTCTCTTCTGTATCTGCTCGTATGCTTGACTGAAGTTGTTTTGTTTATTTTGTGAATTGCAGTCTAATACCATCTTAAGCAGTTCATCAAGCCTTTTCACCTTTCTTGTATCATTAGTATTTTTGGGCGAGAAGTTCACGTGGTTGAAGCTCTTCAGTGTTCTTCTTTGTATGTCTGGGACCATCATTGTGAGTATGGGTGACTCAGAATCCAACTCAAATGCGACAGCTAAAAACCCTCTTTTGGGAGATATTCTTTCATTGATCTCAGCGGCGATGTATGCTGTCTACATCACTCTCATACGCAAAAAGCTTCCGGATGAGGATGAAAGAAACGGTCGTTTCAGTATGGCTCAGTTGCTTGGGTTTCTAGGTCTCTTCAATTTCTTCATTTTCCTTCCTCCAGCTCTAATACTCAACTTCACGAAACGAGAACGCTTCAATGCGTTAACCACGAAACAATTTGGTCTAGTTGTTGGCAAAGGTATGCAAACACCATCCAATATTTCCTTTATTATCTTATATCTGTTGAAGCCTTGTTCATTATATACTTGTTGGAGGACAATTCATAATACCAGTAATATGATGGCTCTCCTAGTATTAGTAAACTAAGATTTGATATTGAAATGCTGATATGATTGTATATTACGATTTCAGGTTTGTTGGATAATGTGCTTAGTGACTATCTATGGGCAAAGGCAGTACTTTTGACAACTACCACTGTGGCAACCGCTGGACTAACCATTCAGGTTCCATTGGCAGCCATTGTGGACAGCTTATCAGGGAACAAACCTAGCTTAACTGACTACATTGGAGCTGCAGCTGTAATGGTTGGCTTTGCAGGCATCAACATTCCTTCAGAAGTATTTTGCAGATCCAAAGAGACAGGTATTGAGTTAGAACCTGGGACTTCACTCACAGATCCTCAGATTGTGTCAGATAGTATAAGAGTAGACTCTTCAGAAACTGTAGTTCCCTAATTGTTACATATTGAAAAGCCACATTTCTATGTAATTTTTTCTCGTTTTCTGCTTCTTTTGTGATGATTAATCTGTAAATCATTGAACACAGTCAACAGTCCACACATATAGATGAAGAAATGGTAATAAAATCTTTCAAGATCCTCGACACAGTTTCAATACAGCAAAATAAAATGTAAGATCTTTTAATGATTAAACTAAGCCGCTACATTGAGGTGACCATACTTTTCCATAACTCTCTTTGTGGCCATAGCTGCTGCTTCGCTTGCTCTAAGTGTGCCTTGTGCCATGAGAGCTGTAAATTCTCGAGTAATCTCTTCCTGAATCTTGGTCCTAGCATCACCCAATGGGTCCTCCTTTACCGCCTTCTCTTTACTAGCTGAGGGTTGAACAGCAGGTGGCACTTTCTCAGTTGTAGCTGAGGTTTGTGCATCCGCAGGCTTGGAAGGTGTCTCAAATTTTGGACCTTCATCTTTACCAAAAGCTTTAAAAGCTTGTGATGCTGGTTGTGGTTGTAGTTGTGGCTTAAACTGTGGAGCGTGAGGAACAGCACCTGCTCTCATTGTTGCTTCAAGGTTTTGTATCATTGGCACTGCATAATGAGGGAGATAAAATAAGATTAATTGAGAGACGAGCGAGTAAAACGGATTTTCAGAAAAGGTTTTGAAAGTTGCCAGCGACTTACTTATGAGACCACCCATCGGGCTGTTGAGAACTTCATTAGGAAGCTGAAGAATGTAGTCTGGAATTCCTTTACCAACCAAAAACTGGGCAACCTCATTGCTGAAGTTGTTGCAGTTGTGAGCAAGCAAACTGTAGGATTCAGCAGTGTAACGAGGACTGATTTCCTCCAAATACATCTCAAATACGTCTTTAGGAACATGTGTTTCACCCAGATCAATTGTTCGAATTGGTGTACCATACTGAGTTGTTCCAGCCTTCACATTCTGTATACCTCCTCCAAAAAAGTATTCATTCCCATAGACAACTACACCTGTATGCCTGAGAAAGAGATACACAGCTCACATGTTATTATACCAGCTTACATCAACAAGAAGAAGAAGACTCATACACAAAGTGGTTACAAGGCCGATTTTTTTTTTAACAAAAACCAATGGCCAAGACAAAGTAAACAACTCTTATTTCTCAACGCATATAGACAACATTCCAATATCTAAACTGCACCCGACTACGAATGAAAGTGCAACCTTTGACTCAAATAAGATAATGTATTTCATGCATTTAATAAGACTTCACAACTTGTAAGTACATTAGAGAAAACTCACCATACACCTTCGATAACCTTCCCCAAAAGTGACGCCGAGAGCTGGCGAGCCAAGCCTTGGCTTAGATCATACACATTCAATGTAACCTTATACGCTTCCTGCCATCACATATTGGACCGATTTAGTCAAAAACTAAACAACTGAGGCAACACATTAAACTTCAAGCCAGAGATAAACAAGAGATCATATACCTCAGCCATTTTCGAGTACAAACTTGTGGAGATTCTCGAAACAAGTTAACTACCTGATACAAAAAATTAAAACGAAACAATCAAAATTCCCCGCATAAGATCTAACAATCGAATAGATCTAAGACCTGAGCTACACCCAAAAACCATAAGAATTCCTAAACTTGCATATCAAATCCATATTCCGTACAACTCCTAAAAAGCTTCAAAGGAGTATCCACAAATAGAATAATCCAAATCGAGAAAATACCAAATCCAGAAACCACGATTGCTAAAATCGAGACAATAGAGGGAATTGATAACATACGAATACAAAAACGAAGGAAGAATCGTCGTCGCTCTTTCTTCCCCAGCAAGCTCGGAATAAAATTGTCGGTATGTGCAAATCTGAAATTTTGTTCTTCGAAAGCAATGGCTCAGAGTCGTTTATAAAGAGGCAAAGCGATTGGGAATTTCAAAGATTCCTTCACGACGTCGTATAAAGCAAACTTAAGACCATATCTATATTTCACATCTACACCTTTCTAGAAACTACCACCCAATAAGATATTGACACGTTTCCTCTCCTACCTAAACCGTTCTGGTTCGACCGGCCAAAATTTTCAACAAAAGGTTTACAGAATTATAGAAGCTTCTCAATTCGGTAAAGTCTAGTTGCATTCACAATGCCAAAAATGGCAATAAGTATTGATTTACACATTGTTTAGCTAATCCCCAGTTCTTGGAAGATATCATATGTAATCGTATTCTTGTGAAAAATATACTTAAATTTTAACAGAAGCCATGTTCCTGTTTATAACACTAATTAAGACAGATTCATGAACTGCAACTCCCAAAATAAATCTGGTACAGATGCACAAGAAAAAATAAGAAGAGATAAAACAAAAAAGAAACAACAAAGGATCGAAGATATGTCTAATCTGACGGGAAAAAAACAATTCTAGTTTAGGCAAAGAAAAACCTGGACTTGAGAAAAGTTCTATATGAAACAAATAACCAAAAATCAAAGTAGTGCTTCATTTCTCCGAAACAACACATTTTCCCCGAGGAAGAACACTGCAACAGTTCTGTAGGGACAGTTCTGTAGGGCTCAGAGACTCTTTTATCTTGTGATGACCGGCTTAAGAAGGAGATTTTGAGTTCAGCAGTTCTTCAATGGTTTACAAAGACACATTTTCTCAACCTGGCTTGTCTGGAAAGAAACGATTCATAAGATGCATTGAACATGACTCGGGACTCTCAAGCATGTACTGAAGTTAATGATATGGAATAATGGTTTCTTACCATTACGCATTTTGTTGGATTTGACGGTGAAGTTGCATAATCCAATCAACATAACCAGTCGCACCGCCCATCTGGTCCTCTATGAGATTTCTGAGGAGAAGGAAGCCTTCTCGAGGTTGTTCTCCTTGTCTCACAAGAAAACACATGGGATGGTATGAAGGATCATTCTCCCTCAGTTTATTTATTAGCCTCGTTAGCTTCTTTGACATCCCATTCTCTTGCTCTTGAAAAGTAACCTGAGAACCAACACAAAAAGATGCAGGTTTCACACAGATTGTGATATTTTTTTCAGAAACCTTTTTTTAAAAAAAAGGAACACGAATGGAAAAAGCACTACTGATGCATATGAATGATTGGGTATCCTGTCTGTTCATATATGTATGTGTATATATGATCCAAATTGATAAAAGGGCATACCGTTGAGAGCTCTGCTGCAAAATGAGCCCCAAGAAGATTTTTGGAAATGTCAAGTGAAAGCGTCCTACCAAACCATAAGACTAATCTAAATCCATCATCATACATGTAAAGGCCTCGAGGATCCAAACTCTCCGCAGCCAAAGGCAGTCTCCTTACTACTTCGTTGAGGTCAACTTGCTCTGCTGATGGCTGCAAACATGTGAATTCATAAATGAGTAGAGAGATTTTGAACATATCTTTGATAATGGAAAGACAATGAGAAACAGATGCACAGACCTTTAAGAGCCACTCATCAACTCGGAATAAACTGGGATATAAAAGCTTCAATAGCTTTTTGACAGGCAGAGCCATCATGGTGAAACCTACTGCACAACGCTCATCAAGTGACCCATCAGCAGGTCCGCCTAGAAGAGGAGTGGACTTGCAAATTGCCAGTCCGTACAATGGTAAGAACTTCAGAGACTCTGGGTATATTAGTCTAGACCCCAACCGATGTTGCACTGCATGCAGATTACGATATTCTCTGAGGGCTTTAACAATCTTTTGCTGTACTGCATTCCGCCCATCATCCAATTTTGCGGACAAAGTTTTCTCAATTGCTGCAGAGCATAAAAAGTCATTAAACTAGTATCCAAAGTAAAAGATGATGCCACTAGGACAAAACTTAATTTAACCTACCTAATCTAGTATATACAGAGACAATGGAACCAGTGTCTGCTTGTCTATACATCTCGCCAAGATCTGTAACCACTGGTGCAACAGCTGTGTGTACCCTTATACGCCTCTCTCCGCAAGAAGCAGTATATCTTAGTTCTGTTAAGGATTACTAAATCTACATGATGCCTTGCATTTGAAAATCAAATTATGAACTCAAGGATGTGTTAGATAATTAGTATTCAAGGATACAGTAAAGCAACTTGGAAATACACGGTTTGGGTTGTTAGCAATGTCTCTTCCAGAGATAGCTGCATTGCATATGCTTTGTCACAGTCAACCGCAGGAAGGGCAATCAGGTCAGTAGACCTTAGCATGAAGTTCCCATGGTAGGACGAGAAACGAATTCCTGCATGCAAAAATATATAAGATCACAAGTAGCATACCACCAATGTATTTAACAAATAATGCGGGGCGTAACAGGTAGCACAAACTAATATTGTAATCATAAACTACTAAACCTTTTCCACATCTTATTCGCATAACCGCTTCCCAGGCAGTTTCTCTTGTAAGATCTCTAGCCAGCTCGTGCCTAAACTTATCTCCATGAACAGATGAATGGAAACCAGGATAATAGTACACCTGTCCTCCAGTGTATTTTGCCAGAGTCCCTATACAAATCAATACATAGTGCTCCATAAAACTAATATTGGCTCATCATTTAGAACAGCAATATTTATGCAAGGAGAAGGTCCACTAATCACCCATTGACTCCAAATCCCTGAAAATAAACATCACTGATGACCATACGTTCACGTACCTAAGGAGGCAATATCAGTGTACTTATCACTGAATGCATAAACATTTATTCCTATCTGGAACTTGGTACAATCGGCAGCCATTTGCTTATAAAAGGAGTCTTCTGCTACTCTTAAAGTATATTCTTTGTCAGTTCCGTAAATACGAGGATCATCTCCCCGCAACTTTAACCGCCCGGCACCAAGAGAAGGCAACGAGTTCTGGAAAATTAGCAACTTGCCACCAAGTTGGTTCTAAAATAGAGAGAGCAAACAGAGTTAACTACAAACTGATATATGCGATTTTCATTTGACATGACAGGAAAGTAACTAACCATAACCATAAATGCTGCTTTGAGGGCAGGACCAAACGCCGATTCCACATTGACATTATCTTGAAACATCAACGGGAGACTGTCCAAAAACGCTTCCACCACAGTTCTAGATTCAGATAGATTGACAAGGAGATCATCCGGCAATGGGATAAATATATCTTCTAGATCCGAAACCACCATCATTTGCGGCTGGCTCAAAGATGACTGCGTTGCCAAGGGCCAACCATAAAAAATGATGGACGCTAAAGTATTTCAGAACAATAATATTTTGTATTCACGATTTTCTTACCTTCATGTTGTAAAAATGTAGCGTGCTGTCATAAGTTATAAATCCAATTTGAGTTCTGGGATGACCAGGCAGATTATCCAAGCAAGACTTAATCGTTTGAGCAGCAACCTGCCGAGCAGTGAAAAGGTCACGGTTGGATTTACTTTTTAGGAAAACTTGCATCAAAACGAGAGTGTGCTGGGTCGCTAAACAGGAGCTGCCTAGATCCATTGGTGCGTAGTGTACTCAGATGGAATCAGGCAATGATTGACATTTCTTAATCAACTAACAATAATGCCAATGCACAGCAACATACAAGGTGAAATTAAAATCCAGTATTGTTACCTCAAGCATCCCACTTCTAGAAGCCGAATTCGAAACATCAATGAGGAAGAAGTAGATTGGAGGCATTGGAGGCCGAACCATGTATTCCGTTGGAGCTATGATCTCAACACTACCTTTAGTAAGCTCAGGCCGTTGATCCAAATCCATTCTTCGGCCAGTAGCATCCAAATGTGAGAAGTATTCCCCAGGCACTGAACAAAAAAATGACTCATAACTACGAATATTCATCTCATAAACATATAGCGGCAAGTAACGAAAACATATAGCACCATTGATCAAATAATTTATGGAAAGAGAAAAGAGAACATATTAGTGACTAGGCGATAGTTCACAACAAAAGAAAAACTATTCACAACACCAAGAACAGTTACTTTTAGCTTTCACTACATCCATTTAAAATGATTCAAGAAAGAACACCGATAATAGCCAATTCCCGTCAAGGAAAAGAAGAGAAAAACCAAAACATCTAATTTAAGCACAAACAAAAAAAAAAAAAAAAAAAAGGAGAGATGGAAAGTGCAACATCAACTACAAGGCATGTTCAAACAGAATTTGTGTTCTATAGCACCTTAGTTACAAATGCTCAAGATTTGGAAAATTACCTTCATTAAGCATAGAACAGATATTACACCGCCACTTTCTTCCAGAATCTGTAAAAGCCACATAAGGATTCACATAGGTACGGCATCTTCTGCAGCGGATGATGCCACATGATCCAAAATCAATAAGTGGTACTTCCTCCTGAATAAATAAAAATGACGATTCGAGAATAAAGGCAAGGTTATATTTGGCTCACATGTAAGGTAGCTTAACATATACATACCCCTTCCGGAGTCTCTGCAAGTGGACAAACCACAGCTCCTAGAGGTAAATGCCACCTCGAAGCGAGAGACTGGGAATTCGGTATAGCACCAGTTGTCAGACGTAGATATCTAGAATGGCAATTCATGGGGTACATTTCAGCAAATGATTTTGGCTCCACATCACCATCCAATGGCCTTGGGAATGAGCGATGATCGAGTCCTGGCTCAAGCGAGCCCGGGATAGATGAAAGGGATAGCGAGTGGAAATCTTCCACCAAGCCTTGAACGTTACTGGTAGGAGGTGCATAACCTGGATTCAGATTCTGCTGCGCTGCCAGACTTGGGTGCTGAGGAAAACCTCCAGTCTGAGGAGGATATGCTGAACCTGTAGGCGGAGGACCCTGAGGTACAGACTGAAATGGCATCGGAGGACCCTGAGGTGCAGACTGAAATGGCATCGGAGGACCCTGTTTGCTGGGATAACCAGGAAAAGACGGTTGTGAACCAGGCCCACCAGGATAAGACGGATTAACTGGAGGCATAGACTGTTGAAAACCAGGTCTGGCAGGCATTTGAAAATCTGTAGCAGGGAGAGAAGCATTTCCTCCAGGTACCCCTGAGGCCATACTTTGCGGGGGAGGTCCCATTGCTCCAGGCCCCATTGGCTGCTGTGGGCGAAGAGACACTGGAGGCGCTAAGTGACCGGCAAGTGTTTGAGGTGGTGGTGGTGGACCGCGAGGAGGGTTTTGCGTATTCGGGAATGGTGGGGTAGGACCACGCTGAAAAGGGCCACCACCAGGAGGACCATATGCTGTTGGAGGAAACGAATTAGATGATGGCGGTGGAGGTCTACTCCCTGGAATCTGAGAAACCAAAGGAGATTGACCAGGCCTCATTGGACCCCCTAATGCAGCCGGAGGAGGACCAGAAGGTGTAAACGGTCTTAACGGTTGGGAAGCAGATGGTGTGAAAGGTCCACCGGATTGAGGAGGAACCCCCGGTGGTGGAGCCGATGCAAACGGAGAAGCAGCAGGCCTAGCTGGAAAACCTGGATAACCTTGATTCTCCGTACCCATTATTGTTCACAACTTAAAATCCTTATTGTCAAACTTATAGCCAAACTAGAAGCAAAAGACCAGATCAATTACAATCCTAGATTCTACCAAGTATCAGAATCTTTCACTGAAACCTCATAACCCTCTTCAATAAACTTCGACAGATCCGCCTCTGAATAATCACTATTTTCTCCAATTACCAAAATTGGATACTTCTGCAGTAATATCTCGTCAGCTCTCAAGACGATCTTCCACTATGGTTTTAGATCAAGAGGATCTTACCAAGAAGAAACGTCTAAAGAATAGCTCCCTAATTTTGAAAAATCAGAAAGATCTAGATCAATTAGCCATTGAAAATCAACTAAGAATCTGAATTAACACCATTTGATAACTAGCTAGAGCGTGAAGACTACCTTGAGTGAGAGAAACTGCGCAGCACGAACTGATTCCACAGCGATCGGATTCAGATCGTCTGACTCTAAGAAGATTCGACACGGAATTGGAGTTAGCAGCAGCGAAGAAGACGATGTGATATATTATGGGCCAACAATTGGGCTCCTGCTTCTTATCACCATAGCCCATTAATTTCAGTGAAGAAATCGTTTTTTAATCAGTTGATAATTACACATTGTTGTATATCTTTTGTGTTTAAAATTATCAAAAGGCAAAATTACACATTGTTATATATCTTTTGTGTCTAAAATTATCAATGTTTGCCAAGGCGATCGATTTGAAAAACCCAAATAATTAGATGTATTAGCAAAGACATGAAATTCTGAAGAATGTTTCTTCAATCCTTAATTATTCTCAATCACTCATGTTTTTGCATTGTGACTATCACGCTAATTACAGCATTAACAGAGTAGAAGTTACAAAAAAGTAAAAAAAAATTGAGGAAAGGGATGGTGGGCCTTATTATCGTCCACTAAATAACCTAAAGCCCACTTATATCGGCCCAGGTTACAACAAAACCCTAATTCTATAAAAGGTTAAATTGCATTTTGTAAACACCCCGGAGTAGCAAACTTGCGGCTGATCAAACTAGGGCAAAAAATGGTGTCTGGATCAGGGATTTGCGCCAAACGCGTCGTCGTCGATGCTCGTCACCACATGCTAGGTCGCTTGGCTTCTATTATAGCCAAGGAGTTGCTCAATGGACAGAAGGTTGTCGTTGTCCGATGCGAGGAGATTTGTCTCTCTGGTGGACTTGTTCGTCAGAAGATGAAGTACATGAGATTCCTCCGTAAGCGTATGAACACTAAGCCTTCTCATGGACCTATTCACTTCCGTGCTCCCTCTAAGATCTTCTGGCGTACCGTTCGTGGGTTAGTTTATCGATCTCACTTTATTGATTTTTTTGGAACTTGGTACTGTGCTTAATGTAGCTAAAGAAGCTTGATTAGTGTTAGTTTTTGTGGATTTTTTCTCGGTATATGTTGATTGCTGGATGCTTCACTAGTTGTATAATTCATTTCTGTTTATTCAATGTTCGTATGGTGTTTTGGGTTCTTGCAAATGATGTTCGTTGTTTAGCTCTAGGATTTGTGTGGAGATGGTTTTTGTAGTTGGAATTTAAAAAAAAGCTAGACCCTTTAGAGAATATGCTGTTTGAATGATTTAACTTACTAGAGATTGTGTTTGTGGCAGTATGATTCCACACAAGACTAAGCGTGGAGCTGCTGCTCTTGCTCGCTTGAAGGTCTTTGAAGGTGTTCCTCCTCCTTACGACAAGGTCAAGAGGATGGTCATTCCTGATGCTCTGAAGTATGTCCTATTACACTTTTTATTCTCATCATTTTGGCTTGTTTAATATCTGTTGATGCACAATTAACCTTTTCTTAATTGTTGAATCTTCCTTCTCGACTAGGGTCTTGAGGTTGCAGGCTGGACACAAATACTGTCTTTTGGGCCGTCTTTCTTCTGAAGTCGGATGGAACCACTACGACACCATCAAGGTATGTTTCAGTTCACCTTCTCTTGTGTGCTACACACTTCTCCAGTTTAAGAACACAAGTTTTTTGTTTGTCACTTATGTAATATGCATACTAGGCTTAAATGTTTTGTTTTAGGATCTGTTTATATGAACTCAGATATGCATGGAAGACTCAAAACTGCACATGTTTGATAATAAGCTAATGAATGTGTGTTTTAAAAATGAGCAGGAGCTTGAGAACAAGAGAAAGGAGAGATCTCAGGTGGTTTATGAGAGAAAGAAGCAACTTAACAAACTCAGAGCTAAGGCCGAGAAGGTTGCTGAAGAGAAGCTTGGATCTCAGTTGGATGTTCTTGCACCAGTCAAGTATTGATTTTATCAGTTTTATGTCGTTTTTGAATGTTTCCTTCAAATTTTGCGCTAGCGCGAGACTGTTATATTACAATGTGTTTTGCTGTATGCGAGTTTCACTTAGTTAATTTCTATGAGTTTCTGACATTTATATCATAGAAGTTTTGCAATAGTATTTAACTATCTACTCTCATAACCCTATACCAATGAACATCGTTAGCAATTTAGCATGCCTCGTTGGAAAACCTATTCGAAGTTTGAGAATCTTGCAAATTTTCATATGCCCGAGCCAAGCCTATGCAACATTGTATTGGATCTGACAATTTGTGATAACCCATACCAACGCACATCGTTATCATGCCTCGTTCGAAAACCGATTCGAAATTCGTCTACGAGCCTAGCGGCCAAGCCTATGCAACATTGTATTGGATCTAACAATTTGCGAAAAATATTTTTTTTAAATTACGTCATATGCCTGTGTCAGATCATTGAATTACGTCTACGAGCCAAGCCTATGCAACATAGTATTGGATCTGACAATTTGTGGAAAAAAAATTGACGTCAACAGCAGGATTCGAACCTGCGCGGGCGAAGCCCAACAGATTTCAAGTCTGTCTCCTTAACCACTCGGACATATTGACTGTTATGCACAGTTGTCTACACTATTAACCTATATATACCTAATATACTTAATATAAATTTTAGTTGAACTGCAGTTTTCATAGAATATTGTCTTTGATCATAACCTTAATCATTGAAAAAAAAAAAAACCATACAAAATTTATAGAGACATCCTTAATTTAGATCGTATTTACCTTAAGATTCGTTCCTCCCTACTCTTTCTTCTCCATTGCAGAACACTTTTCACCACACAAATTTTCTTTCAATTTAAGGAGGTAAAAGAAGGAAAAAAAAAACCAAGTCTAAATGATACAAAGTTAAAAGACAATCCCAAAAAGATTACCATTTTCTCTCTAATTACAGATCACTAAAAGATTCCAAAACTTCATAATTTCAATCTATGCAAAAAATATCATGTTCAACACTGTCTAAATTCAATGCAAGAGGTAACATTTTACACCTTAGAAGTTTTATAAATTTGTTTACTTTGACCAATTTACTAATCATACTCCGACGATGAAAAAGGTGGCAGGAAAAGCCGTAGAGTTAAATGTCGGCGATAAAGAGCCGTAGTAACTCACTAGCCGGACTTACATTAGACGCTGTCCTCGGCGGAGAAACCCTTACATCAGCACCAGCATCACCACCATCTCCACCGCCATTACCGCAAAAATCACTCGTACCGCAACGCACAACATCAATAACAAAGCAAACGCAAACGCAACCGAAAACGCTATTCGATATCATACGCAACGAATACGCCACACAAGGACACAGAGATCGAACCACGTGGCAAATATTCCGCGAAAAGCTCCGTTTAAAACGCACCGGTTCCGCTTGGACTTCGTCTCTCCATATCCCCGTTTCGGATATCATTATCCGTAATCCCAAACACCTTATCTCTCAATCCACCGGTTTACTCAACGGTTCGGTTAATTTTAAAGATCTGGTTACTTCGATTCCGATGTCGGATCCACCAGGACGTGCTATGTTCAGCCGCGGATCCTCGATGCGGGTCGGGTCGGGTAAAAACAACCCGGAAGATTCAGCTGACGTCAGCATTCCGTTAGACGGACCGTCTTCACGGAGTTTCAAACCGCAGTTATCACGTCACGATTCCGTTAGAGATCACAGTGACGTAGAAGAAGATAACAGACGTCGTCCTCCGATCGTTACGTTCGTTGAGGAGAGACAAATGTCTGCGAGAGAAGCCGTCGCGGCGCAAGAAGCTGCGGAAGCTGAAGCTGCGGCGAATGCTACCGACGACGACGATGACGATGATGATGATGATGATGACGAGGAAGACGATGATGGTGAAACAGAGGAGAAGAAAATGTCGGGAGGTTCTGCTCCGAAACAGACAATGTCGTTGATGGATTTGTTGGAAGAGACAGATAGACAAATGGGTTTACCTGGTTCGAGATATGCAATGGATGACGAGGAAGAAGAAGAAGAAGAGGAAGAGGAAGAAGACGAGAGTTACGAGGAAGAAGGAGAGCTTAATTGTTGTGTTTGTTCGGTGAAGATAAAAGGTGCTTCTTTTACACCTTGTGGTCATACGTTTTGTAAGCTCTGTTCTAAAGAGCTTATGGCTCAAAAGGGTCATTGTCCTGCTTGCAGTAGCTTCGTTCTCGAGTTTCTCGAAATCTTTTAGACACATTTTACTCTGTTTGTCTTGGAGAAAGTTTGACATTTTTTCTAGAGAAACTCTGTATTTGTTACATCAAAGTCACAAATCTTTTATTAGATTGTTTCTGTTTAAGCTTTGAGTTTAGCAATGGTTAACAAGGCGGTTGTGAGGAGGACATCGATCAGGTTGTCTTACTATGTAAATTTGATCTCCGACTTCACTATTCGTGTCTTGGTTTCGGTACCATGTCCATAGAGCCCATGTCTCGTTCTTCATCTGCGTATGTAATGGTCTTTTTGTTAGACTTTAAGGCTAACCAGTGTTTTGATGCGTTTAGGAGTTAGTTAAGTCTGTTACCTCTAGGATTCCGTGACCAAAGCTACTTTCTCTCAAGGCACTATAATGTGGTTGAGTATCCCAACAGAATAGACCAGTCGTAGTGAAGTTCGAAGCGCAAAATTTCCCGCCGCCCAAGAATGGATCCGGCGTGGTTAATGGTTCAGGACATTTACCGGATTCATCTGCATGCTCGATCGCCATCTTTTCACGGTTACCTCCATCACCAATGACAATGTAAACTGGACCGCAAGGGTCTAGTTCGTAATTGTAAACTCTATTTGACCGTTCATAAGCATGAACCTGAGAAAATGTTAACAAAAGGTCAATCCTACCAAACGGAAAGGCGGAAGGAAATAAGAGACACCTTTATGTTTCGGGTCTTACATGTCCGTTGAAGACAATGTCAGTACCATAAGAGTAAATTAATTCCTCCATAGCTTCTTTCATGCATTCCGCTTCTCTGTAATGCGCTGTATAAGTACTATACCAAGGTGGATGCCAAGAAACTACTAACCATGGAGTTACCGATCTATCAACTTTAGCCAAATCCTTCTTTAGCCACTCGTATTGTTCGGCTGCAATAGGAAGATAGACAAAACATTCTAGAGATGCGGAAACATGAAAATTATAAAAGTCTAGAGTCCTAGAATATTGAACCTGTTTTTTCATAATCAATGTAGGCACCGATCATGACAAAATGAATTCCACCAGCATTAAAAGAGTAATAGAGCGGAGAAGACGAGCCACTTTCTTTGTAAGGAAAAGCGAATCTTGAGCTATAAGCTTCAAATGTTTTGTTATCGACTTGAGATTCGAGCTCATGATTCCCTTCGATCACCATGATGGGAACTTTAGAAATAAGATCCTCCATAAACCTACCCCAATAATCCCAACGTGGCTGATATGTCTCGTGTATAGGCGTCTCAGCGAAAGAGCACGAATAACAATCCGAGCTACTCCCATTTGTTAGATACAAATTTGCGTAACTCACATCACCGATCAATAAAATAAGATCCGGCGAATTTTGCATCAAGTGACTTATTGTATCTGTCGTGTTATAAGTGAGACCAAGATCACCCACAACCGCTATTCGACCAGGATAACTCGATGGCTTAGAAACTGGCATTGTCTTGAAATGATGTATCTTACTCATAGCCCATTTTGAAGGATCGCCACATCTATAGTAATAAACAGTACTCGGTTTAAGCCCTGCACCACATAACAATTATGTAAACGCCAATTTCTGCATTTATGTAACTTCGAACAAGGCCTATATTTAGCTAAAAACAGAGAAAAGATGATGAACCTGTAAGACGAACATGGTGAATGATTCCAGAAGTATAATTGAGAAGACCCTCGAAAGGGTAAAGTTGACTATAAACAAGTGAATGTCCTTTAGCTTCATGACTCAGTGAATGTCTCAATGTCCCAAATTGGACAATACTGCCAATACTTGTCGGATCTAACGGCTTCACGTTCTTCCCGATTTGGAACTCACCTATACAGTATCAAACGCATTAATGATAGTATAAACTTAATGGGCCTATATCTTTATACTAGGGTCAGATTTCAGAGAAGTCATCAGAATCAAGATCCTAACTTTCAATTGAAGTAACCAAAAAGAGTATAAAAAGTAGTAGGTGATAAGATTCTTCCTAGTATGTCAGAGTTAGCATTTATTATTACACAACACTTTCAGTTCTGTAATAATAGGAAGAAATAAAATAAAACAAAAACTTATAGAATTGAAGTACCAATCACGTAATTTTGAGTAAATGAAAAAAAAAGGGTGATGAAAAATGAAACCTGTGATCCAAGAGACCCAAATGGAATCATGATCGGAGGATAAAGTGAGAGAAATCTGTTCCGGCTCGAAACCGGCGACTCTCCGGCGAACGCGAGGATCGGTGTCGGGCAAGTCGATGGCTTTTCCACGGAGAGAAGTGTCTAAAGCTACTGTCACCGGAGCGAACGGACCGTCTAACGTCGACTTAATATGATCGGCGGAAAAGCTTGACGGATAGAGAAAGAAGAAGAAGAGCAGAAACAGAGAGAAGATAACAGAATCGTTACGAAACGTCATCGTTTTCGCGGAAGGTGGTGGTGGTGGTGGTGGCGGAGCTTTTCATTGTGAGTGGGCGGCTATTTGTAATTTGTTTACTACTGTTGTGGGGCAGGGGTAATTTTGGAGTTTAACACTTTTTAAAAAAGCACCCCGATTAAATAGTCATTGTCGTTAAACAAATGATGATGACTCTCTCTAGTAGTCATTTACTCGTGACACTCGCAACTATAATATGAAACCAAAAAGGAATACTGTAATAAGAAAATATTTTCATGATTTATGAATATATTTCTGCGTTTTTGACGTCAACAAAAATGCCTTGTCGAGTAGTTCTACACTTCTACCATAATATTTTCTGAAACAGAATCGTGAGTCATATAACCTTTGAAATAACCTTTGTAACTTTGTCTCACATAACCTTTGTTTATATGAAGAAATAAGCAAACATTTTGATCTATATTCTCTGACATGTTATTTTGGGGTATTTATCTAACTTTGTGTTATTCGATGATTAATTGAGATTCTTTTGTTTGTCTCTAAACATGCATGGTGGTATTCCTCCGTATTCGTTTATAAATTTAATGAAAATTCATATGTATAGGTCCAAAATCATTAATACATATACCAAAGAGATTTGTTTAACTTCATCATCACACATTGAATATAAACTCATTAGTATAATTTATTAGATAGAATTCCACAGCCACAAATTTGACACGGATTATAATGTTGGCGTGCAAAAGCTTATATGTCAAATGTGTCACGAAATGTAAGCACACAACATGCTTTCATTTTTCTTTTTTGTTTGGTTATAAACCTGCTTTCTTTAGAACTCTAAAGTATATGATTGTTGATATCGTGTATGAATCACGACATCCTCATATATATGCGAAAATTTGTCATCTAATTGATCACGAACTTGACTTTATGAGATGCTGTTTTGTTTTCTCAAAGTTGGCGCACTACTGATATATAGTATTTGAAAGAAGAAACAAAATTCTATGTTTTCTTCGTCATAATCTGTATGGTTTTATTTTGGTTTATTTTGTTGTTGTCAAGTTTATTATAAATTCACTACTTCCGAGAGTCGGACGAATACAAAAGTGCCAAAAGATACATGATATGGATCTTACGATTTCCAATAAATTTATGTGTGTCTTGGCGGAATCTTCTTCTTGTAACTTTCTATTTCAGTATTTTTACTCTTTAATTGTGTTTATATGAGTGTACCTTCGGTTAGGGATTGTTTGTAATATCATTTCTAATTAATTAATCCTCACTGGGAAAAATATGAGATGGTTACGTTTCTCTAACAGATATAGAGATAGTGACTAACAAACCATTCAGATAAGCTATTTTTCGATTGGATGTTACTACAAAAAAATACATACTTTTCAAAGGAAATGATTTTGTTTTGTTTATGAGGAAATGATATTTACTAGAGTATTCTTTATGTTACCATTTGCTCAATAAACTAAGAAGGAGAAGAACATAGTATATTGTAACTCCGTGTAATATACTCGTTAATAATCTCCACTCGTTTACTCGCAACTATTATAAGACAATAATTTCATGACGTGTGAATTTGGTGTTTTTGACGTCAAACAAAGTTAAGATATCATGATTTATGAATATATTTTTAAAAAATACCTTGTCTAATAGTTATACTACGTTTGTTAATTACAATGTGTATGTGTATAAGACTATTTTCTGAAACAAATTCGATTTGTTTGTCAAAACAAGAAGCAACCATTTGGTTATATAAATTTACTATTCCAGTTTTTTTTTTTAAAATGATAATATTTTGTGCCTTTCTGTTTTGTATTTTGATGTTTACTTTGACATGTTATTGGATATCCATTAAAACTTTGTGTTATTCAATAACTATTTTAGATTTTTTTTGTTCCCGAAATACGATAGTGATATTTGTTTTTACAAAGTTTGTGTATTAAATAAATATTTTAATACATGGTAATAGTAGATTCAGTCTATGATCAAAATATTCGATTGATCGTTCGATCTAACCTACTGGATATGATGGATTGGTTGAATACACTGACTTAACCCTTGTGACAAATTTTAAATTTATTTTATGAGAAACAAATCTAAAATAAGCAAACCATGCATTTTCGATTGGAATCTAAATGATCTTGCGTATGCGTATGAGAAAAAAATATAATATTTATATTAGTATCAATTAAAATTCTTATAAAAATAAATATATCCATCTAAAGATGTAGTTTGTGGATGAAGAATGCTTATAGAAAATGCAAGTTTGGTTCAATCATAAGCTATGATGTAAAATATATGATTGGTTATAGTTGGTCTTTCTTTATTTTTGTTAAATAAGAATCCATTGTTTTATACTTTTTTTTCCATCTGTAATGAAGTTTAAGATTTTGAACCAAAAGTGCCAACCATAATATCTGACAAAGCCTACTAACCTCTCAATAACCGCAACAAACCAGCTCAATAACAGTAACAAACCGTGAATCCATATTATCACACGGTTATCTGTATAACCGAAACGAACCAAAACTTTAAAAATCTATAACGAGGAACTAAACTGGTCCAACTCTTCGGGTCATACATTTCCTCAATTCACTCTTTTCCGATTTTGGTTCACTTTGATTCTCTCATCGCTCAACTTTTTACCATTTTACCCCTCGCCGGAGCCCAGGGATCTACTCCGTAAATGCTCGATCGCCGGTAAACACAAGACTTCGCCGGATCCGATTATGGCTAGACTTGTTCTATCCTGGATCCCTCTCTTGATTCTCCAATCGTTAATCTTCGCGATTGCTTTCGTTGAGTCGAACGAAGTCGAAGAGTTTAGCGAGACATTGCTCTTGAAGCCTTTACCTGATCGGAAAGTTCTAGCTCATTTCCATTTCCAGAATCGAGCTCCTCCGTCGGATTCTCATGGTCGTCATCATCATCTCTTCCCCAAAGCCATTTCTCAGTTGGTAATATAAATTCTTCCTGGAAAATGTATTGAGATTAGAAGTTATATGCAATTAGGTCTTGTGGAATTTGAGAATTAGAGGTTTAAGATATTGTTTATTATTCACTGTTTTGGTTTGATGTAGTTTCTGAAACGTGATTTGATTGAATAGGTTGAGAAATTTCGAGTCAAGGAGATGGAACTATCTTTTACTCAAGGTCGTTGGAACCATGAGCATTGGGGTGGATTTGATCCGCTATCGAGTATGAATGCGAAGCCTGTTGGTGTGGAGCTGTGGGCTGTGTTTGATGTTCCTCACTCTGAGGTTGATACTTCTTGGAAGAATTTAACACACGCCTTGTCAGGGCTTTTCTGTGCTTCCATTAACTTTCTTGAATCTTCTACTTCGTATGCGGCTCCTACGTGGGGGTTTGGGGGAGATTCGGATAAGCTGAGGTATGGTTCACTGCCGCGTGAAGCTGTTTGTACTGAGAATTTGACACCGTGGTTGAAGTTGCTTCCGTGTAGAGATAAGGATGGGATTTCTGGGTTGATGAATAGGCCGTCGGTTTACAGAGGGTTTTATCATTCTCAGAGATTGCATTTATCTATGGTTGATTCTGGTGAAGAGGGATTGGGTTCTGGGATAATGCTTGAGCAGACGCTTAGTGTTGTTCTTCAGCCTGACACTATTTTTGGTGAAACAAATGTGCAGCCAAGTTGGTCCCTTACCTCCCTATTTGGGAGAAATGTTGTCGGAAGATGTGTTCTTGCAAAGTCAAGTAATGTGTATCTTCAGTTGGAGGGTCTTTCTGGTCATGAACTAAAGGATGTGGATACAAATGTAGAAGCAGACAAACTCTGGAAGAACGCAGAATTCGAATTGTCCATTAAGCCAGACAGGGTTCTTCGAGAAACGAGCAGCTTTCTTTTTATGTTTGATATTAACAAATCT
Organism: Aurinia saxatilis; assembly: GCA_900406295.1. Classification (NCBI taxonomy): domain Eukaryota; kingdom Viridiplantae; phylum Streptophyta; class Magnoliopsida; order Brassicales; family Brassicaceae; genus Aurinia; species Aurinia saxatilis. The sequence continues at coordinate 50,369 of OVAP01000020.1, read as the reverse complement.
AGTGACAGCGAGCCATTTGATCTTGGCCTTACTTGGAAGGTTCCCTCAAAATGGTCAAGCCAACAAGCTCCATTACATGCAAGTCGGTTTTTGATGGGAAGCGGAAACGAAAGAGGTGCAATAGCCATCTTGTTAAAAGCGACAGAATCGCAAGAGAAGTTATCAAGTAGAGATGGGGGATGTACAATAAAAGCTAATATTTTCCAGATATTCCCATGGTATGTCAAAGTTTATTATCATACTCTACAAATCTTTGTGGACCAGCAACAGAAGACAGACAGTGAAATCTTAAAGAAGATTAATGTCTCACCATCTACGGATAAGGTGTCATCTGGCATGATGGAGATGATGCTGGAATTACCATGTGAAGTGAAATCCGCAGTCATATCCATAGAATATGATAAGGTGAGCTTTCGTTTGTTATAGTTACTTTTCTCTACCTACCATAATCTGATCGCCAAATCGATCAAGAAAACTGTTGGTGTTATTAACTTGTTTCTGAAAATTTCTGGACAGGGTTTTCTACATATAGATGAATATCCTCCTGATGCTAATCAGGGATTTGACATTCCATCGGCTTTGATAAGCTTCCCTAATCATCATGCGAGTTTAGATTTTAAAGAACTCAGCAGATCGCCTTTATTATCAAAATTTAAGGTAAAAAACTGAGATAACACTAAAAAGAGTTTAACATTTTCTGCCTTTTTTTTCCCTGATTTAAATACAATCATTTCAATTGTCCTCTGGTTTGTTGCAGGAAAAATCCTTAGTGCGTTCATACACAGAAGTATTACTCGTACCTTTGACAACTCCTGATTTTAGCATGCCTTACAACGTAATCACGATCACCTGCACCGTGTTTGCATTATATTTCGGATCATTGCTCAATGTTCTCCGTAGACGAATTGGTGAAGAAGAAAGGTTTCTTAAAAACAAAGGTAGTCACTAAATGCTGTGTGGCCAGGATTTAAGATAATTTTCATGCTCTTTGGCTGACTAAATCCACCATGATTCTAATGTCAAGCTTATGATTGTTCTGTTTACTCCAACAGGAAGGAAAGCAGGTGGGCTTAAGCAGATGTTACAAAGATTTATAGCCAAGATTAGAGGGAGACCAATCGAAGAACCAGCATCATCATCGTCAGAGCCAACGGCAGCTCGATCTTCTTTTTTGTCTAGTAAAGTTCTTTTCAAAATCATATTAGTTGTTGGAGCTGCTGCGGCATGGCAATATTTTAACACGGACAAGTAGTAGGCTCAACACTTTTCAGAGAGACATCAGTTGTACCATATGTATCAACAAGGTAATTTTGGACCCTGTATGATTGTTCTTAGAGTTGGAATTTTGCATCTTTCGTTTAGCCAATACTTAGAGACAAAAAACTGTTACAGGATTGTCTATTTCTACATTGTCACTTTTCATCTTATCTTCTTACAAGATACAGAAGCAATCATATCATCTTCCCTTGTTCTCTTCAGACCATCACTAATGAAACTGCATTTCAATGGCGTTTTACTGGCTTCACTTTGTCTTCCTGCAACATCGTTAAGCCACATTGTACATCAACGAAGAGACTGCAAAAGGTAGTCAAAGTAAATCAAAGAAGAGACCATAACGGAATTTTACCAAAGCTATCATCCATGTTGGGTTTTAGTTTCTTGAGTGAGTGTGTATCTTCAGAAATTAGCTTTCTCTTGTTGTGTCCAGAGACCGGAGATTCTCCAACTAATGAAATTGAAAAACTCAGGTCAAACTCAGAAGCAAATATTCAAAACCACATGTGAATGTGACTAAATCCTCATACCTGAAGAGTTATCTTTCAACTTCTTGTTTCTAATTAGACCAAAATCGTTGCAAGTTAAGTTCTCTTGAGGATCAAAGTGTGCTCCTGGGGTAATCAATTTCGGTCAGAATAGAGGTTAATTTGAATTTTCTTCAATAAACAAGAAAAAGGAAAACTCACTTTTGGTACCGACTTTAGAGACCTTGCCATCAACAACAAGAGCATCAGCTTCATCTTTCCCAGTAGACAAGCCTTTAGCAGCAAAGAAAGCCAACAAAGACCTCCAAGTCACACAAGAAGCTACTAAATCAACGCCTCTACTTATAAAGTGACCATTAAGCTTCACAGTCGCTGGTTCGAGCCCAAACGCAGCAGCTATAGACCCAAAGTCTAGTCTCTGCTCTTTCCAAGCAACCCAATCAATCATCTTCGATACAGAAGGACAATAAAGTCTGATCTTGCTCCGACCCTCGTCTCCCACCATCTCTCTCTCTCTCTCTCTAGGCTCTAGTGTTTGTCTGAACTTTCTCGTAGATGCTTTAACGGTACCTTTGCAAGAAGACCTTCCCACAAGAACCTTCCGCTTCCTCCAGTGGTTTTCCTTTTCACTTAGATGGGCCTTTAAGGCTTTTAATTAGGCCCAATATTATACTACCGACATGATTTGTCGGTTTGGTTTTTTAATTTGTGTCTATAAACAGCAACAAATCCAAGTCTAATTAAACCCTACTTTCTTTACTCCGAAACTTCATCTCCAAGTTTCGTGTCCATAGCTTTTGATCGGTATTGTTTTAGCTATGGTGTGGTGTAACAATTGTGGCAAGAACGTTCCAGGTATACGACCTTACGAGGGTGCACTAGCATGTAACTTGTGTGGTAGAATTTTGGAAGAGTTCAACTTTTCTACCGACGTTACATTCGTCAAGAACGCAGCTGGACAGAGCCAAGCATCAGGTAACATAGTGAGAAGTGTTGCGAGTGGTGTATCGAGCTCACGCGAAAGGAGAATTAGAATAGCTACAGATGAGTTTAGGAACTTGAGAGATGCCTTAGGAATTGGTGACGATAGAGATGATGTGATTGACATGGCGGTTCGGTTCTTTATATTGGCTGCTGAGCAGAACTTCACGAGAGGGCGTAGATCAGAGCTAGTAGAGTGTTCTTGTCTTTACTTGACTTGTAGGGAAAAGGATATTCCGTTTCTTCTTATTGATTTCTCAAGTTACCTTCGTGTTAATGTTTACGAGTTAGGTTATGTGTACTTGCAACTTTGTGAGTTGCTATACATTGTGGAGAATCGGAACTATGAGAAGCTTGTTGATCCTTCGATTTTCATTCCTCGATTCTCGACTAGTTTGTTGAAAGGTAAACGGGATAAAGATGTTGAGAAGACGGCTAGAGATATTATAGCTAGTATGAAGAGAGATTGGATACAGACGGGTCGGAAACCGAGTGGGATATGTGGAGCAGCACTTTACACAGCTGCATTGTCTCATGGTATTAAATGCTCTAAGACTGATGTTGTGAAAATTGTGCATATTTGTGAAAATACTCTAACCAAAAGATTGGTTGAGTTTGGAAAGACCGAAGCTGGGAGTTTAAATGCTGATGAGCTTAGTGAAAGAGAAAGGGAATTGCATAAAACATCTTTAACTAGAAAAGCAAATTGTGACAGTGAAAAAGTGCTCTGTATGCATCAGGATGATAAACCTTATGGTTATGGGTTATGTGAGAGTTGTTACACTGAATTTATAACTGTTTCTGGTGGACTTGGTGGTGGTTCGGATCCTCCTGCTTTCCAGCGAGCAGAGAAAGAGAGAAAGAAAAAAGCAGCTAGAGAAGAAAACGAGGGAGATCCAGATTGTTCAAGTGTAAGCAAAAGACAGAAACGGTGTGAAGGAGAAGAATATGGGAATGATGGATATGCTAATGCTTCGGATGAATCAGACAACCTTTCTGACATCAGTGATGCTGAAATAGACGGCTATTTTCGCAACGAAGAGGAAGTGCGCTTGATGAAGAGCGCATGGGAAGAATTAAACCCTGACTATCCGGGGGATGAAGAAACTGAGGAAGCAGCACTAAAGGAGGCTAGTGAAGCTTTAAATGGGAGCAATGCTAATTGTCCAGAACACGCAAGAAAGCTTTTTGAAGCTACTAGAGCAGCTGTAAAGAAATCTAAAAGGGAAAAACAACAGAAACGGGCTAAGGAAACAAAGAACACGCCTCCCCCAGCCACAGCCACGGAAGCTGTTCGCAGAATGCTTGATAAAAAGAGACTTAATGTTGTAATCAACTTTGATGTTCTGGACGAGCTCTTCGGTATATCACCCAAGAGATCGAAAACCAAAACAGACATGGAGGAGAAGACGAAGGAAGTGAATCGGGACAACGAAGCCAGTGACGAAGATTTGAGTGTAATAGTTTGATTTGTATACCAAAAACCAGTGTCATATGTCTTCTTGTGCCTTATGTTATCCTCCATTAGTTATAACAATTATGTAGACAGCGATATTAAGAAATGCTCCTCACTGTAATCAATAATAATAGCAGCAGACCAGATTTCTTTGCCCCAGTTCTTAGTATTGTTCAAGACCAATTCGTTTGGACTTCACTGAGATTTTGTCCGAGTGTTAGAAGTTAGAACACAGCTTAGCTGTGATGAAGAAAGAGAGAACACTTAATCTGTCTTAGACGTGTACTGAATCTACAAAGATAATAATACAATGAAGCGCCTAAAATTACAAATAGTGTCTCATCAGTTTCTACAACTACACTCGTAAATCATATAAACTAAAGAGATAAATGAACACACAAATAACTGTATTGAGATACAGAAACAAAGAGATTAGATAACACTCAGAGACCAGAATTGGGATTGTTTCCTGCGAGGATGAGAGAGATCTCTAGACCACGACTGAATGCTTGATTGAACATCATACGGGTTTGGAAGGTGGAGACGAAAGGGAACCACGAGCAGAGCGCAACCGGAAGAAAGATGAGCATTCCCATTCCTGCGTCATACAGCCTAGCTAGGGACCGGACTGATTTCCACAGTTTGAGTCGCTTTAAAACGGGCTTCCATGCACATGCAATCTATAACAAGAGAGATTTGGTTGTGAAATTACATAAATGGAAAGTGAAGTTAAACAGGTGAGAGCGAACAACACTTACAGAAAGAATTCCCCATCCTGTCGGTATGAAAGCCAAGATGCACGCAAATATGTCTACCACTGACAAAGGTGTGAGCCAAACTGCTACTACTATGCCAGCTAGGGCCACCAATAAGGCAACGCCTTGTACAAATCTCAGCACAAGCTGGAAATTGACAGAAATCTTCTGGCTGAAGGTAAAGACCTATTTTAAAGTCCAAAAAACATGGGGGAGATATATCAGATAATGTAAAGCAATTTAGTGAAGAGAAGAAGATTATCATAAAGTGAAAAACCAACCTTGAAGAGAATTAAACTTATCGCAAGTGCAGCCCATGAGAAACCATATATCTGCAGATGTATACATGCAATTAGTAAGCAACCGTTTTTAAGGCAAAGATCATCAAGAAACCCTTACAACAAAATCATAAATGTGAAATGCTACTCTTCATCTATTTTTACTCATGGTCCTTTTCTAAGAAAAAACAGTCTCGTAAGCAAGAATGATACAAGCATTTGACAAAGGGAAATGTCGTACCGCAAGTGATGTATCTGATCCTTGTACATCCAGCTTGTAGACAATACCATACTGGAAAATGAAGAATCGCAGACTCAAAATTGTCTCCATTATCCTCCCGCTCAAGGTTCGGATATGAGACTGTTGACACAGAAAAATAAGTATTATTTTCCAAATAAGGTAGAAATTTTAACTAACAGACTGAGCAAGAAATCCTACAACATCTCCAAAAAGTGTATTGTTAGAGCCTAAAGCACTAGTTGCCCGGATGAGTAAACTCGTACATTCTTAAGGATCCAACAAGAGTTAGAAATCTACAAGCAGATGAAGATCTATTAACCCATACAACCTTAAGGATCCAACAAGAGTTAAAATAGGCCTTCATAACTCAAAGCCAAACTGCTAAGTGTATTTTGATGTACATGGGAAACATGTATGGTTGACCAGAAGGCGTAACAGAGAAGTAAATATTATAGCGCTATACATAATCAAACAATAGAGAGTTTTGATAAATGGAGCTATTCAAGGATAGAACGAAATATTTTGCTGGGAGTTGGAGTTCTTACCAGTTCGTCTTCCCACCATGCTTCCCAGCTTTCAGCTCCTTTCACACCAATTCCACCTCTGTAAAAGAGCCAGTTTGTCCATTCTTTGAAATCCTCCACCACTCTGAAAGAAGAAAACAAATCTTGCTCAATGAGAGAACATGTTACTGAACAGGAAATAAATAAGATAGCACTACTTACTTTTGCCACTCAAACCCAGCAGGGTTGAACAGGTATGGAGCAAAAAGCCAAGAGACCGCCAAAAACCAGCTGCTAATGGTCAGAAGGATGTAGGAAACTGCACCAGCCTCGTCATTGCCATAAGCAAGGTAGACAACCAACAAGAGAATAACCTCCATCCTAGAGAAAACAAAAAGTAGTAGCATATCAGTGAATTTTCCAACTTTGGCTATGGGTGAACAGGTATAGGAAAGAACTGTATGTACAAAGAGTTACCCTTTAACAAAATGACTTCTGGAATAAAGACGGTAGTTTTCAGAAAATTTGATATGCTTGACGACAAACCCTCTTCCAGTGGCTTGGTACTATTGAAAAACACTATTTATCACATTCCAGACAATACAGAGATATTTACGAACAGAGGATGAGAATGTACCCCTGCACCACCATGGAGAATTGTCCGCCCAAAATAATGGGTTCTTGTGCCTAGTGAGAATGTGAAGAAGACAGTACATAGCTGAAATTGCATTGTTACGAAACTGACAATGGCCTACACAACGGAAGACAAATCAAGGAAATTAAGTTCTACTAACAAACAAAACACACCATGACATATTACGAGCAAATGACTTTACGGATATGATCAATCAGAATACTAGCGTCGGAATATAGTGCATTGCAGGGACTGACAATGCCTACACCATTACATGGTTAAAGAGAAATGAAATCCTAACTTACAAGCAAAAATCAATCATATGTGAGACTATTAAGGTATTATAATCCAGTAAAAGATAAACTGTAGATAACCAAGTAAATGAACCAGCTAACTGAGAATGTGTGTTATAAACACACACCAATCATATCAGAAAACAAGGCATAGCATTATGAATTTATGATAGGATCAAACTGATGGAATCCATTACCTGGAGAAAACCTTGTTCCAAAATGAAGCCCAAAATCATGGGCACAGCAGTAAAAACACCAATCTGAAATAGAAACTGAGCATTCAGGGCAGCACTAAGTGCAGTATCGTCCAGAACAATTGCTCTTTCTCTAATAGTAGCTCCAACCCCAGAAAGTGCCTACAGAAAAATAAACACAAATAGGAATATAAAGACCTCACCCAGCGTCGTTGGTAATATGCAGGAAAAAATGTCAGAATATTCGTGAAGAAAATATTCAACATTAGGTAACAATGCTTACCAGATATGCCCTCCCGTATAAGAAAATATACACAGTAAGCACCGTCAACTGCAAAAGGCCATGTAAATGTCAACACATCAGCACTAGTTCCTGGAAACCATACTTGGAGAGATTTGGAGCTTATCAGGAACAGCTCCAGATAGAGGGAACAAAAGTAAACTGAACCACATAAACTAATAATGCAAGACCTATAAAATGAGAGACCATGACGCTAAGACTGCTGGAGATGTCAACTTGAAAACTACGGTGAGAGACGAATGAAATCAATTTAACACAGTTAAGGTTCCACATACCATTGTACAGAAATAGAAGCCAACAGTTGTAAAGTAAAATGACATCATTCGGAAGAAATCAAGGAGCTGGCCAAGTCTGTATACATCCCGACTAAGAACCTGTTCACCATTCCCACCAGCAACCTTCCCTTCAAATAGAGCTATTTGATTGAGCCCCACATCTCGTCCTTTGCCCACCTGTAAGTAAAATCAATGCATATAAGTGTATATAATATACTATATATATAATTTATCCTTTTAACTGAGACGAGTTAAAAGTACCAACCTGAATATACTCATGATGAGTAATATTCCCTTGACGTAGAGTTGAGTTAAAACCTGGAAATCATAGCAGCAAAGAATCAACATTAAACGTGTTGAAAAGATTTAGATTAAAATGACTCAACACTTTTCATCATTTGCATGTTTTATATGATCTTGCAACACTGAACAGTTTTGAATGTAATTGTCAATTAACGTTTTAACTTTACCAGCAAAAATATCTTCACTAATATTGATGACCCGAGAGGCCTTGCTGATACCACCACGTGTAATATGGAAAACTCTGTCGAAGACATCTGGATGACCATAATGCATGCGGATCCTAGAATTCAGAAATGAAAGAATAAGGATTCCATCTGAATTCAAATTCTTAAAGGAAGATAAAATGTACTGGTAGTAGCTTACTTTAAGGGTTTTGCCAATACTCGCTGACCTAGAGTCACAAAGCTGGTTTCTTGATTGGACATGAAAGAAGCCAAGGAAGAAACACTGCATATTGTCACAAAAAATTATGTGAGGCCACAAATGTCTAAAATAAGAAAATAGATATACAAATGTCTGGTTCACACCTTCCCGTAAATACATGTTCCCTAACTCCAAGAATGGTAGGTGGTCTAATTCCATGGTCCCGTTCGAATTCCTCCAAAAGATTTCTCATCTTCAGGGCTTCTTCAAAATAGTTGTCCTAACACAAAACGAAGAAAAAAGAAAGAAATATGATTCTAGATGTTGGAGATGCATTTAGCTTTGGTAAAGAAACGTAAAGAATGTAAAGCCGGTGGACATGATAGAAGATTCAGGTACATGACTTGTGATGAGATGTCTAACTCAGAAATCAAATGAAATTAGTTTGTGCTTTCCAGTTAGGACTTAGGACACATTCTCTGTTAGTGAAAAAAAATGATGTATTCGTACTCCAGATATATGTGCTTAGTTTTGAACTTCAAACTTAAAACTAAGTTAGGAACCACTCTTTGCCAGTGAACTCCAGATTATATGCACTTTAGCAAAATTTTGTGCTTAATTATATTTGGTAAAAATTAATTTTGGTCTAAGGAAAATGAAATTTTGTTTTTGCTCAAGTAAAATTCAACATAGAGACACCTTCAGTTATCTAAGATCAAATGGGAATCCAGTCAATTTATCCAACCTACATGGACCGACAAGGTATTGGATCATGCTACACTAACTATACCAAACTACAGCAGCATATGGTAATTTTCAGCTGGATTTAATCCTCAAACATTTTCTACAGTCAGGATATCTCAACTAGAATGGGCCATGAGCTATGAAGCACTGTTGTTCTCACTAACTATTTTTATCTTTAACATACTTAACGCCTATATTTACAAAGCCTATAATTTTTAGTTTACTCCCAGAAACTTAACTATAACAAACCCACAAGATCTCGAATGAAGACACGTAATACAGAAGGTTGCAAAGAATTACATGCTAACCTGATTCATATCGATAGTTTGAATTGCATTTCCGCGAGTAAACACAATAGCATGGTTCTGATTCTCCGGTTTGCCTTCGCCAAGTTTTGGGTTCCCAGGCAACTTTATGGAGTAAATTTCCTACATAACCAGAAAAGACAATATTAAGACCAAAAAGGAAAACGCGGGAAGAAGAGCCAATTCTTTTAAAGCTCAGATTATTATTTACTTAAAGAATGTTTTGTTTTGAACATTAAGGGAACAAGAATACTAGTCTCGTGACTGGGTTTACAGATAATCACAGTTTACCTTATCCTTTCCACTGATGTCGGCCTTCACAAGTTTTGAATAATATTCTGTATGAGATTTACCCTCTTTTGGAGTATCAACAACATCAATATAAGCAATGCGAAGGGCTTCATTTCTGACAATAGAATGAAAGAGATTACCTTGGTTGTACAATATTTATTACAGAATGATAGCAGAAGCTCTAGACCTAAGGTAGAAAAGCCCATCTCCTTAACCAAGAGAGAAATTGCGCAAGGCATCTTCTTACCTTTGCATTAGCAATGCAATGTCAACAGCTTCAGGTTTTTGTTCTTCTTTCTGTCTTCCATATATTTGGCATGTGACAACGTATGTGAACTTAAGATCTGCTTGGGCCCTTGCTTCAGGAGATAATTCAAATCCTTCAGCATCCGTTGCGTCATTACCAGAAAGTGCGGAGTCCACATCTGTAATAGTGAGATTGCCCTAAGAAAAAGCTGGGTAAAAATTATAGTTTATACAAAACTCTTGGCCTCTCACCTTGTCCTGCCTTTCTTTCCAGATAAGACTGAAGCATGAGGGCTTTCCTATAATACATCATCCCGCGAACTGCAAGGGTATTACCAGATAACAAGTCAGATAATACTGATAAAAAAACTGAAAACGAAGGCCCTTTCTTGATAGATACCAATATAATTAGCAATGTGAGATCGTGAAGTGAATAGTGTATACCCAAGAAAAAATGGAGTTGTGAATTACCTGTTCTAGCTAACGTTTGTCCACGGTAAGAAGCCCAAAATCGAAGTTCAAGTATGTCTCTCTCATTATCTAGATCGCCTTCTAACGTATTTTCATCCCGTCCTATTCGCGCAAGAAAATTTTTCCACTCATCTGCAATACATCATAAATCGATGAGTAACATTTTAGGCACATATACATAACCGTAAGACACTTAAGCACAGAAGCCACTCAACGAGCTAAGCTAACAACCATTAATTAGTAAGAAACATAAGAATCCAAGCAGGATTCACTAATATTTTAAAGAACTCACACCAATATACCTGGATATATTTTCTGAAGGTAAAACAAGATTGATATTCCATCCTCATTTCTCTTAGTTAATTCAGCCATGCTGTATAGCACAACCTCCGAATAATATGGAGTGAAGACACTGAAAACAAAGTCCAACTAAAGCTAGTAAGCTTGTGAAGAGCTTGTTCGGATAACATGATGAAAGTATGGAGAAAGAACTACCTGAAGGATAGCATCTGGCGGACAGACTTTGGTGGTGGTACATCCATGAAAAGAGAATTGGTGAAGAATTGCAGTCTGCGTCTGGCCTCAAGGTTTCTAGGAACATGCGCGGCAGAATCTTTGATAGTAAATAGAGAGTACAATCTTTTGACGAGAGCTTTCTGCAAATCATAAATAAATTATCAAACTGACTGCAGATAAACAAGTGCACTAGTAACCTTGACAATAAAAATCATCATTTACCATCTCAGGATCTTTAGGCCATTTCAACTTTGTAAAGAGCCGACCTTCATTCCAGGCCTGAGTTATCCTTTTCCAGGATTCATAGTGACCCCTACACAGAGCAACACTTTGGGATAAATACCAAACGAGAAAAAGAAAGGATAATGGAATTGTTGCAAAAAAATGCAGCTGCCAAATCATCAACTACCTCATATTAAAGGTTAATATGTCAAGTCGCATAACATCGTAGAGATCCTGAAGTGCTTTGATGGCCCCTTTTGCATGCTCCGGCGTTTCATTTTCTTTCTGTCCATGGAATAGAGCAAAATTAAAATCCAAATAAATAAAGTATTAAGGCAAGGACTCGTCCAATCGATAATCACAAAACTACGGCAACCATATCCAACTAATAGGTAAGACAGCTATGCACAATACCCTAACTTTCAACGTCACTACTATAATAATTACGAGCTGGTTCAACAGAGGCATATCTGACAGAAAAATAAATAGCACTGGCAATGTGCATACCAGGATTCCCAAAAGTGCAGTCACTCTCGTGATAACGAGGGAGAGTTTGTTCAACTGAAAATCATGATGTATATTTCTATCCTTTAAGCTGCCCTGGATGACTTCGTAGATTTTTTCCACCCTACAAAATTCACAATAAATTTTATCTTTCTATCCAGGAAAAATCTATGTAAGTCATTTGAGGGCCAAAATATTACCATATCCTCCCTTCTTCTTCCAGAGTTTCTGTCAGGACGAATCTAAGAGTGTTATAGACTTCCTCAACAGCAAACTTCATATACTCATCCCTTTCGATCCTCTCTAGAATCTCCTCTTGTGAATTACTCTCAGCAGCAATCTCTTTGGCCAGCAATATCTACAGTAGATTAAAAAAAATATTTGTCACTACAATGAACATCATAAGCAAATTTCTATGGAAAAAAAGGCTGACGACCACAATAAAGCATAGAATTTTAACACAGAAGCAGGTTAAGTAACAAACTCACTTTGCTGGAAAGAAGAAAAAGTGGCCACTGAACCAATTGGAGCCTACCAGAATTCTTAGGCATCAGGAGCAACTCCATCTCACTGGAAAATGATTCCAAATGAGAAAATTGGGATATAAGGAAACCATAAAAATGCAAAGTGTGGTCTTAAAGCATAATTACTGTAGACCATAAAGCACTTACAAATCAGTGATGTAGTCTTCCTCTCGTAGGCTTTTTATTATTTGATTCCAGAAGGGAGCAAAGTGTGCTGCATCTAGCTTGTTCTTACTGACATCATTTGACTTGATAATTACATGCAAATATGAACAACAAAAGTGAGAAGAAAACTAACAAGCCATGTAGATGTAAAACATGCTTTAGCTATACAACTGAGAAGAGGAAAAAAACATCATTACCTGATGAGAAGGATCAGAAGTCCTGTGAATTATAGGTGAAAGGAAAAGATGGCGAGAAAATGTTAGTATCTAACAAAGATAAAGGGAGAAAGCAGAAAAAATGAAGTTCATAGACGACAGATGAAAAGGAATCTAACCGATTGGTAAGAGGAACATGAAGAGCTCTCATAAAGGCCCCTGGAAACTCCTCAAAGAGTTTGTGGATTGCATCCAAAGATCTTATCTGTGAAAATTGCAAGGAAAGGAAAATAAAAATTAAGGACCTAACCTCTTACAAACCGTTGTTAGTAACAGGCTTATATATCTGAACTTTGACATTTGCAAGACAGTTGTAAGTGTAACCACACTTACCTCTCCCAAACGATCTCTCGCACCGAGCAAGAACCCCAAGAAAGCAGAGATAATTGTATAGAATATATGGATGTCTAGTAGGTATATCTGCGTTAGATGAGAGAAAACTATAATACCATAAGGAAAAATTTAACTGCCAACCCCCACTAACAACGTTCATACTAATTAGAACAAAGTCCTCCCAATATTGGTGATATAATTTTTAACAAAACCCTCCCAATACTGAAGTGCCTCCCCAGAAACAACTACTTCTTAGTTCATCAATTGCTTCCTACAAAATCTACAACACAAATACCAACCCTCATGTAAAGACCATTGTACTTACAGCGACCACAGGAGCCCATAAACTGGCAACAGTCAGAGCATTATAGTTTTCTGCATCCAGATAAAGAACATATTAGAGAATGAAAATCTTATAACACTGAAGATAATCCCCACTTTCCCATTAGAATGATTTATTCAAGCATATCAGTACAATTATCAGCACAAAAACCCCAATAGTAGAGCTAATAGATCCCTAGACAGAGCTTGCTGGTATTTTTAGTGTTCGACTTTGATATCATATATTACAAACAAGTATCACAATTCCAGAGAGAACAACATAATACACCACGATCCTTCAGGCAACTACCTTATGAAAACTAAGCACCGTACATCAAAAAAGAAACATCTACAGTGAAATCTCTTCATTAAACAAAATCTACAAATTCCATACTTACTTTTTGACACAAAATCATGCCAGGAGTATGGAATATTATTCTGCTTCACTATAATCCTTGTTGGGCCAACAAGCGGCTTAATCTGCAATTTCATTAGCAAGAGAAAAAAAAAAGTAATTCATTACACTGCCTCCTTGTCATGCTTATCAAATATCACTTCAGGATCAGACAACAAGAGATGGCAATTAAGATAATTATTCGTTAATGATTAAATGGATATTTTTCTTTCTGCATTAGAGAATTGTATGCCTGCATTCATAAATTTACTTCCAACTCTAAGAGTTTACAGGATACAACGGGAAACTGTTGACTAATAGAGAGAAGAATGACTTTTGGTATGTAGGCTGTATTTTATATATATATATATATATATATATAATCACAATCTTCAATATAACTGTAAACATATCAAAATTATTCTTTCTGCTAGAAGCACTAACCTGAAGAAAGTACGCAAATGAGAACTTTGCAGTCAGAACGACTAGCCAAAATATCAAGTACCTGCATTGTAATATGGAATAAGTAAAAATTTACAGATTACAAACATAACGACCAAAATGGGTGAAGTCTGTTGGTATAAATCAAAGAAGAATATCTACTGCTAGCCCACACTATTCAAAAACACAATTATATCATCATTACAGTTTATCGAAATAAGCTGCCCAAGTATTTTCAGTAGCAGATATTCTAGATCAACTTTTGAAGTTTCCAGAAAACGGACACCAGAATTAAGTAACAGAAAGATAGATGAGGAGCTTACTTTATGAAATCCGATGTCTTTTCATACATGCCCCGGCCAACATAATATCTCTCCTGAAAAACAATCAAGCATCAGATATTTGAAGAACAGAACCCAACATGAAGCATAAAGAATAAAAGAGAAAAATGAGGCTCAAAACCTGGCGCATCCACTTAAAGAATTTAATCACAGGCCACCGATCACATTTATTGGCGATGTTGTGACAAGTTGGAAAACGCATCAGGATGCTTAAGAAGAACTGAGTACCCGCATAGATGGCTATGACAATCAGGTACAACTTAAATATGACTGAATCAGTATTTGGCTCTTTAAGTGCTTTCCTGCACACACAAAAAAATATCAAACAAGGGAAAGCACAAGCTACCCTGAAAAGGGAAATGGCAACAAACAAAAAAAAACAAGTGAAAGCTGAAGAAGTTACAAAAAAGAAAGCTAACATACACATAGAGGAACGATATGAAGACAGAAGCCAGGCCAAACCAAATGAAGCGGAGAAAAATACGAGAAACAGCCAGCCGCCTTGTTGTAGAATAGGCACCATACATCATGATGACATCCAGAACACCTGTTAACATTACGCGTATGTTATATCTCATTGATTCCTAACAACAAATGAAAATTAAGTAAAGCCTATGAAGGCTAGGACTAACTCTCAGAAAATTTCATCACAACGAAAGTCGGACCCAGGCTGAGAAGTTCACGCAAAGTCTTTGTGGAATTTAAGTTATCTTTATTGAATGCGATGATAGCTAGTGCCTGTGAAGAAGTTTGTTAGAATAGTAGCAGGAGAACCTTTCCCGGTACGATGTAATCCATAATACCAATGATAGTGAACAAACAGGATGCAACTAAACAACTTAATGACTAATATGACTATCAAACAACTCAGTCCCAAAACAGCAGACCATCAGGGATAGGCGTTGACTATAAGCATATTCTGAGGAATACTCAGAAAGACCATGACAACAAAAGAAATTGAGACGGGATAACAAACCTGAAACATCATGGCAAGGAAAATCCACAATCGGTGGAAACTGTGGTATAGATGCAGAAATGTTCGGTGCTCAACAAATGAAGTCTTTCCTCGATGTTTTGCCCTGCCGGTTTTAATCTCATACTGCAAGAAAAATCCAACATCAGATACACACCTATGGAATAAAAAAAAACAGTATGTATCTATATCCTAGATGAAACATAAAAAGACCAAACCTCAACTTCTCCAAATATACTAAAAAAATTGAGAACCTACTTAGCAACAAGGAAAGCAAATGAGTCAAACAACAAGACCACACCATCATATCATAGCTTCAATACAACTTTTAAAACTTGGTCTAGGAGCTGATGACAGACATATAGAAATTGCCATCATGAGGGTAATAGGATCTTAAATCTTTTGCAGTGTATAATACTGTGCACCAAAGACGCAATAAAACCGGTATGAATGAAAAATTCCTATTGAGATATACCAGGGGCATTTCATACCTTTTGTCTAGGAATAGGTTTCCGAAAAAAAGATGAACTGGTGCGCCACGGCCAACCTAGCTCGAAGGAGTGAAGCGACCTTGAAAAAAAAATGTAAGCCAGTAGAGTGTATGAAATCTACCTATTATACAAAGATATTATATATTTACCAAAAATATTCATTGAAATCATCATAGTTTCTCCAAGTTGAATGAGGTGCACGGCCATTTTCATTGTTAAAAGCTTCCTGCACACACCCATTTTTATATCAGTACATGTCATGCATGTTTTTCGAATCAAAACCAACAACGCAATTCAGAAAAGGAATATTCATACACAGGAAACCACAATGAATACATCATTCTCTTTTGATACACGACATCTGAATCAAAGACCTACCACCATACATAATATCTCTAAATACACATGCTATGGAACTCTATCAGCATTTTGAATGTGAGAAATTGTAATGAACCCATGAAGTAATACCCCCCAAAAAAAATCGCCTACGTGTATCACTGAATTTACTGATCTATATGATCCATAGCAACGTACGATCAAGAAACATAATCCTAATTTCTCATGAAGTGAGTACGGAAAGAAAAATCCCTAAAAATTCCAACATGAAAGAATGCTTAAGTGAGCATACCGCTGAAATCACACCATACAGCGGGGCAATGACATTATCAAGGAATGATACACCATCATCAGTGGCACGGCTATCAGCTGGCGAACAACTATCAGCCGGGCGAGCAACCTGCTGGCGTAAGAGCTCCTCCATTTCTCTTACCATCTAAAGAAAATATCCAGCATCAACAAAACATATCAATCAACAACTTATCATGACTAAAATGAACCAATAGCGACAGAACGGTACGAACAGGAGATTAAATTCCCAACTCATAATAGCTAAGAACAAGATCACGGAAAAGACACTACAGAACCCCGTTAACCTATGCAAACATATGGAGAAAAATAAGCAGTCAGCATAAAACTTACATGGTGGAATATGTAGCACAAACATTCTGGAAGAAACCGTATATTGGAAGCTTCCCCCCAAATCAGGAAATACAGAGAGAGGAATAGTAGTTTCTTTTCTCCATTTATGGCCTCTAAACTGCAACTTACGAAATGTTTGGGATGAGTATGCAAGACTGGTAGCAAGAAAAAATTGAGAAGGGAAAGGGATAATTTACTTGCTCCAAGCAGGTTGAATGCACAGGTAATCACACCACTTGATGTAGTTGTCAAGGGACTTCAAAAAAACCTTACGCACTGCAGCGTCATCCAGTTTCTGAGCATAAAAACAATTTTTTTTGTGAGATCTGGAATTCAACTCGCTACCTTCTATAAAGAGGTATGCAGAATAAAACACATGCACTTCGCAATTATCACGCATTACTTTCTAGATTGAATACAACAATACCTCACTTTTAAGCTTTATTAACTAGAAGTGCATACAACGAACAATATAAAATCCGCTTTAGTAAAACAAAAAGCTTTGGTACTTACAGGTTCCATTTCCGCTGGAATGCTAAGGCGGGACTGCTCATTGGCGAGGAGAAGAACTATATGTTCACGTTGATTCGAGACGCTGTCTCTCTGAGGCCATAAAATTGATATATAACAAGATTAGGAAAAAAAAGAGCTTGATGTGCGATATGAAACTGGATAAAAGCTTCTCAGATATACAAACCTGAAACCCAAATATAAAGTGGAGAAAATCAAGCATATCAGCATTCCTCGTGGCGGGGATTGGGAAATCAGCAGGCAGTTTTGGCAAGCCTGGAAAATACTTTAATGCTGCAACTGCCGCTTGAACCTGTTCACAATTTTTTTTTTTAAAGCAAGACAAGCCACATAGCATCCACGAATGTGTGAAATATTAAAAAACTCACCTCAGGGAATGTTGTAGTGGCATTTGTCGTGACAGGAGCATCAAGAGGAATAATATTATAAGCAACTGTGTCTTCGCTCATTGCAGCGTCTGAATCAATAACATGCTTCAGCTGTAGAAGTGCAAAATAAACAAGTATTAGCTGAAACCTGTATACAACTACTTTGACCAAAAATGGAATAAACAAGAGGAGTGTGATTGCATAGACTTGTTTTGGATATCTCTTCCTCACAATATCTCTGTTCAGATCATGAAATGTAAGAATGAAATGAGAGGTGTTGACAGAGATCTACTTAACCTCTTCAGGAATCTCTTTAGCCAACTGCTCCAAGACATTTCCTAGAACTTTAAGGGTGGCAAAAACTCTTTTCCTTTTCACTGTTTTCTGCTCCAGCCTGGAAGCCAATATCAAACCATTTGGACAACAATTAAGATATCTGAGGTAAGTTTGGCGTTCAACAACCATCGCTAGAACACACATCCCAGGTTATGTGAAATGGACATTTATGCGCTCTGAAACAACGGGCGAAACTTGCAAACCATTTCAGTATTCTATATTCTATTGCTTATATACTTACTCTTTAGTGAAAACCCCGGACTCACGGAGCTGCTTTTCCTCCTCCTTCAACGTGTCAACGTTGTTTTTTTCTCTGTAGAGCCTGTAGAACTCCTGAAGTCGAACGATATCCTGACTTCTGTCTATGGTACCAAGCTCTCTTTTTGCTAGTTTTTGCTGAAATTGAGCAAGGCAGAACATAGCGTTAAAATAAATAGTTAAACGCAGCCGATAATACTATCCACTAGCAATGCATTCAAGTGTCCCCAAATCAGATTTGAGTTTCCAAATTATCTACCACCACACATTGACAATTTGATACAAGCTCAGCAAAAGAAAAAAACAATGGTATTACAGATTTTCATGCAGCTACCAAAACATATTCAGTGAAGTGGTAGGTTACAAACTTATAATGTAGAGAAGAGAAAGATACCTTAATAACTGACATCAAGCCAGTTTTGAATTGTAAAACCCCTCTACCTTCACTATTAGGGTCAAGATTCTGTGCAAGTGAGTAACCATGCTCACATACTGCAGTAAAAACAATCATCAATAACATCATACCAGAAGAAACAAAAGCTAAACCACACTAAAAAAGGACCAAAAGTAACAGCTTACAAATCCTAGCTATGTTGGGATCTTCGTCTTGTATTTCATCAGCAGCTCTCAAAATTGCATCAATATCCCTATTGTTTGCTAGAGAAGAAGGCACATAATTGACAATACTCCCCTGACCAGGACCACCAGCAACTCCTCCTGTTCTGTCACTTCTCAACGCAGCTTTCACAAGCCTGTCCCATAGAGACTCGGCTCGAGACATTTTCTACCTACAAAACATCAACGAACCCAGTACATTTAGTAAAATGATGCACACTACATTTGGGATCAAATCTAAGAATTCACAAATAGATTACACAGATTCGGACAAGTGACCAAACCGTAAGTTATAAAGAAAAAAACGAAACAAAATGAATACAGTCGGGATCCTGAATCTGAGGTTTGTCGAACATCAACTTGGTAAAACGACACAGACAGAGAAAAAGGAAACAAAAATCATACCGAATCAGAAACGCGTGAAACCCTAGATACGGAGTTGAAGCAGAATTGAATCAGTCATGGAAGATTCAAGCGAAAGGAAAGTGGTGAAGGCTTTAGCTCTCGCTCTTTGTCTCTCTTTCTGAGTTTCAAAAGTTTTTTTTAGGGATTTTTTATTTTTCTTTCTCTTGCAAAACCATTACATTAAGGAATCGATGTTTTAAAAAAGCGCGTGTTGACAGAAATGAAGCAAAAAAAAGACCAAAAAAGCAAGACGAAGAAAAATTAAAAAAAAAACGTAAGAAAGTCTTTTGGGTTACCGGATTAAACCGGATTATTAAATTTTCAATTTCTTCTTCAAACCAACACAACAAACCGGTTTAATCGTTTCTTCTTCCAGAACGGATAATCCTAAAGTATCGACCCGACCCGACCCGACCCGTTACTTGATTGATATTTTCGGATCTTCTCTCAGATTCCTCGTGGAAGCTCTGTTCAAAGAGCTCTTTTAATTTCAGAGTGATTTTGGGAGGAGATTCTAGGGTTTCTATTTGGGTCTCTGAGAGCTGTTCAATTCACGAGAGAAGAACCTTTTCGTTTTCTGATTTAGGGTTAGGTCTAAATTCTGTATAATCTTCTATTCAATCCGAGAGAAAGATGTATGCTGATAAATTGGAGGCTGAGTCCGGAACCAGGAAGGTGGTGGTAAAGAGTCGTATCAATGGCGGTTCCGGCGATATCTCTTCTCGCGTTCGTCAAGTTACTGGGAAGAGGTTCTAATTTTTTATCTCCCTCGTTGCGTTTCCACTCTAGTTTTGATTCTGTCGAGATTTTAATTTTGCTTTTCGTCGAGGATTCTTCAGTGTTGTTAGTTGATACTTAGTATAGATAGAAATTTTAGAGTGTATATAGCTACATTATGACCTGATTCTTGCTTAACTTTGTGAATTAGAGTATGGAGTTTGTTGTTTCTGACTCTTGTGATTTGCCCCATTTTGATTTGGTAATTTGTAAACAACTTCACTAAAATTTCGAATAGAGAAGCACTATGAGTGAGTTTATATAGTTTGAATGTCTACCTTCATAGTTATAACTCTGATTTTTGTGTGTTCGTGGTGATTTATTGGACTTGGTTTCTGGCGATTCAGTAGTGGTTTTTAAGGCGAAAACTCAATCTTTGTGTCGTAAACTGTTTGTTTTTACGTTTGAGACTGGTTTATATTCTTCTTGTTCGGTAGTCTTCGTTCTTAAATCTTATATCTCATGTTTATGCTTTCAGGCAAAGGCAGGACGACAAATGGGAGCATGATCTTTTCAGTGAGAGACCTCAACTTTCAGGTATTTTTTGTATCATCTATTCTTTCATGAAAATGTTATCTCGGTTTAGTTGTTGATTCGGTGTCTGATGGCTTACTAAGGTCGCATAGTTGATCCTAGAGATCTTCGCCTCAAGCTTCAGAAGAGAACTCATGGGTCTCAAAGTGGGCGAGAAGCTGGCTCTGGCGTGCGGGATTTACGGGAGAAGCTATCTGGGACAATGAATCGGCAACCTAAAAACAGTGACCCTCCAAAATCTAGAGTGGAGGTTGCTAGACCAACCATGAAGAGCGTAGCGACTGGAACTGATACAGCAGCTAGAAAAACTTCCAATCAAGCAACTAGGAAGAAATCACAGCAGGCAATGATTCACTTTTCTTCGCCTATATTTTTCCCTCGTAATTGATTCCTGGGGATAAAACCATTCTTTCACCTAGTTCGAACTTATAATTGGACACAAAGCTTGCAATGCCTCTTCCATTGTATGGATGCTGTCCAGTAGTGTTTCTTAGCTTGTCATGTTTTGGTTCAGGCTGATGCAACGGTTGATGGCTTTCTGGAATCGTTGGGTCTCGAGAAATACTCGACCGCTTTTCAAGTAGAAGAAGTATGGGATTTCTGCTATTAATTTGATATATATACATTATGTTATTTGTGTCATCCATTAACAGATACATGCTTTTGTTCTTTTGGTCTTTCCCAGGTTGATATGGATGCTCTCATGCATATGACAGATGATGACCTCAAAGCTATGCTCATACCTATGGTATCTTAAACTGCCCCAACATTTACTAACACTCTGCTCTATATCAGCTTACACCTTAGATTCTGGAAGTTTGCAGTTTTATTTGATTTGTAACACAAAAATTATTGATAAACCTGTATTCAAACTCATTGTTAAACATCAGTATGCTCCCTTTTCACAAGCTGTGTTTTTGTTTCAGGGCCCGAGGAAGAAGATTCTTCTTGCTTTGGGATCTAAACGCTAATAGTTCAGTATCTTTTACATGAGGGCTTCAAGCTCAGCTCAACGGTCTCCAGGAGCTGTTACATTAAGATATTGTCGAAATGATTCTGGATTTGGCTTTCTTTTCTCGTATTATGTTTATTGTATTTGCTCATTTCGAGAGGTTAGAATTTTGGGGTTAGAGACGTCTGTAATCTTAAGCCTAGCTAAACAAACACCGCCCTTCTGCACACCACTGTTGATGCGAGAAAAGCTTTTAAAATTAGAAAAACACAATGAAGAAGATTAACAAAACTCTGAAAGTTAATACGCCGGAAATCTTAAGTTTCCCTCCCCATATACTGTTGTTGCGTAATTTTTTCTTCTTTTTCTGTGTAATTTCATATTCAAGCAATCAAAAACTAAGGTTGCACTAAATCTGTAAATATGCTACAGGGTTACATTAGGGTTCAAAGTGACAAACAGTACTACGCCGTTTTCTTTCTGGTTAGCCATGTCAAGTACTTTGCCTTCTCTTGTTTGTATCTTAACCATTCTCTTACTGTTGCAATGACAACGTGTCCAGCCACAGGCAGGAAAAATGGCTGTCCAAGAAAGTATATTCAGATGAGACTAAAAGAAACAAGAAGAAACTAATTTAAATGGTAAGAATAATAGAGGCAATGACACTAACCGAGTACACCGCAAAGCAATGTTCGTAAGAGAAGTAGCTAACGGACATGATGGATGGGTGGAAGAAGGCATTCTCTGCTAGAGACCTTGCTTCTCTTGATGAACCTTTATGGAGCACAAAAGACACAATTTGTTATTAGAATCACCAATATCAAGTTGTGTAACAGCGTATTTTTTAGCATAAGTTAACTGTAACATACTGGCTGATGAACTGTATCCTCCCAGAGAAGCATTACATTGAGCCGACTTTGCTGCTTTCAGAGAGTGTTTCACCTGGTTTGCGGGAAACAATAAAATGATCAGAACAAAACAGTTTCCAGAAAAGGTTCTAAATGAGATACATACTTGTTCTCCAATTTCATCCTTGATTATCATCCTAGGGAGTGACTGAACCTGCAAGTCCCAAGTGATGGAGATTACAATAACTGAAAAGGAAATAAATATCATGACTCAGAAGAATGTGCAATAGCCAGATACGTGGAGTTAATCACACACCAGTCTAGAAAGAGACCCGAGGGTTGTTGAACAAGAGTGGAGATTGAAACACGTGTGTTTCCGTGACAAGACATCCAATTCCCTGCACATGCCACACCGGCAAAAGCAACACTCATCAATATCCATTTCTCATGAGCATCCCTTGCTTTATGTAGAAACATTATTGGCTGATAAGAATGTATACAAAGATGAGATTAATATCAGCGTATATCATATAATTACCACTCTGTAAAGCCTCTTTCACTGGGTAAAATCTTGTAAGTCCCCAACTCACTGGTATAAAAGGGTTCAGACTTAAAGCCAAAAAGTTGTCGGAATTGTCCCAAGAAAACTTCAACTATTTGCTCAAGATCCTGTTCAGGAAAGAGGAAAAACAATTGTAACTCTTCAGTCATCTTCCACCGCACTCCAGATAGTCAATACAAATTACCAATGAATAATGGTTTAAAGCATATGATTAAGATCAAAAGTGAACAGGACCTGAGGCGATATTGTGTTCCTACTTGGGCTTTCAGAGTCCTTATCACAGTTTCCCGGGTTCCACACGATAACACCGCCCCACATCTATAAACAAAACAAAACAAAAAGATGCCACATTGTTTTCACAAAGAAGGTCTACCAACAGACTACGCGAAGGAAAGAAAATATTGTGGCAGCTAACCGGAGATATGAAGCCATTTGTCTTAGATATCTCCCCATTTGGCAATTGCAAGCGAAGAGGGCATTCTTTTCCGGATGGAACATATCTGAGAATATGAGGAAAAGATCATCGAGTTGAGTTATTTTTGTAGAAATGTTCCTGCTCAGTTTATCCGGAAATTGAATAGTATAACCACAACATCAAGCAGAAAAATAAGGATAGATAGACATCTCTAGGCACAATCCTGCTAATAAGAATAGCAAAATAGGCAAGATGGGCAGAGTAGAAAAATATACACCACAAATTGCAATATTTTGGACCGTCCATTGGCTCCAGCAGAAGTATCCAAGTGCCACTCGTTTGAGTTCACCTGACGAAAGCATTTAAGATCATTTGTTAAACAATCTGTTTTATCCAATCAGGCATTGAGGTGTTGAGAAAGGGTCCTTACAAAGAAGGGAAGATCATTGGTCCTGAAGATGTAACTCTGAAGTTTATCATCCCAAGGTGAAAATGAAGACTTGGGCGTATAATACAAAACCTAAGGACAGAGAAAAACATAAAACAGCAACTCGAGAGAATAATGTAGATGTCAAGAATTAGGGTCGGGTGATAAATGCTACCTGACTCTCGACAGTTATATTAGCTATAGGTGCTAAGGCCTTAGTCACCGGAGCTAACAATGCCTCATCTACCCTCTGAAAGTCCCTGCCAACACAGCACGTAGACAACCAGTCACAGGAAATAACAGAAACAAATCCAAACTTTTACTAGGCAAACAAATAACACCAGAAGAAAAGAGTAAACTCTAAACTCCCAAAAGACCAAAGCCAAAAAGAAAGTTATAATGGTAGTGCAAAAAGAACTTCCAACTAAACAAATTCCTATATCCACAGAAAATGATAACAAAAACACAATATTATGATCATACCAATCGTAGACCCAATCACGAGGATCCGAATTCAACAGACTGAAAGAAAGAACAATCTTCCCATCTGATCCAACCGGCATAAACTCCCCTTGAATCGACTCTTCATCTCTTCCACCATTCATAAACACCTTAACAAAACTCTCAGAAACTCTACCCACAACATCACCATATCTCTCTTCCAATCCCCTTCCCACAATCCAAGCATGCCTTCTCTTACCCACCACAGCTTTAACCTCATCGTCATCTCCCCCATCAGCATTTCCTTTATTCACCACAACAACACTGTACATATTCTTATCCCTAGAACATCCACTAAACACATCATTCAATGACTCGTCAACTTCATCATCTAATCCAACTCCAAAAACATCTCTTTTAACCACTCCACAACGATAAGAACACACAGAAGAATCACTAGCAAGCTTCTCTAAGCATTTCTCATCTAGGTCTTGTACAGTAACAGAGAGAGTAAAATTGCAAGAACCACATTGAGAACTTCTCTTAGTCAAATGATTAACACTATCTTCTATCTCAGATCGTAACTTCTCCGGATTCGTTGATCGAAATCCAACGAACACGGCGTGGAAATTGCAAGGGAATCGCAAAGGACTCGACTCGATTTGATCGGAAAGAGAATCGATATCGTGGAACGGTAACGGAGAGCGATAGATTTCAACGGACTTCCACAGAATCGAAAAACCTAAGAGGAATGAGATGAGTACAGTGGTGGTGATGAAGAGACGCTTCGTGCCAGGTTTTGAAGTACGCATCGTCTTCGGATCGAACTCCGGCATGATTTCTGCCGCCGTCGCCGTCGGATTCAGACGATCGGAGGTTTCTTCCATCGAGAAGTTGAGAAAATGTCACAACACTGAGACTACTACTAATGTTCCGATTTTGTCGTTTTGTATGAAATGTGGTTATATAAATATATTTGGAAGATATGTTCAATAGCCGACTTAGCTCAGTGGTAGAGCGCGTGACTTTTAATCCCGTGGCCGTGGGTTCGATCCCCACAGTCGGCGACTTCTTTTTTCTTTTTTTTCCCCCTGTTTCCAAGACTTCTTACATATGTTAAACTTGGTGATAACAAAACTTTTTATTTTTCACAGAATCACCATTTGAAAGACATCATCGATGGATAAAGGAGCCATATATTCGTTACAAACAACACTAAAATTCTATTTAAACGGCTCTGAAATCACATTATCAGTTTTTGTTTTTGGTCCCAACTAAAATCTGGCTTTGGAGAGTCTGGTTGTCTTCTAGTAATCGGTCATATTCCAGTAAAAGCTCTGCAGACTGCTTTTGAAGAGCGGTTACATGTGCTTCAGCTGTTTCCAGCTTCGTTTGTTTATCTCTAGCTTCCTTCTCTACTTTCTTCAGGTTCTCTGAAACAGATGACAGTTTTTCTTGTAACTGCTTGATTTCTTTGGATATCTTCTCTTCTTTCTCCTTTAATTCGGTACTCTCCTTCCTTAGTTGTTCGAGTTCTCCTTTCGATGACCCGGCATTGCTTCGTAAAGTGATTAGCTTTTCGAGGTAATGGTGTATCCGGTCAATAATGAAACCGAGAAACAACACAACACCTGCAAGATCAAAAGCTCTAACAATTAACATTATCAGTACTACTTCAAATCCAGAGGGAGATCCCATGGCATCACTGAGATGAAAACAATCATAAAGGTCCTCCTCTTCGTCTATATATGTCTCGCACAAATCAGTTACATGCTTATGAATCTAGGATAAGTCCATACAGACTGTTCTATGTTATCAAGCTCACTAAACCTCATATAATCCTCCAGCTATAACTCCAGTATATGTTGAATGCACGAATTATCAAACGAGAAAACATAGAAGACTCCAAATTTGTTACCTAAGCTAAAGATTCCAATTCATACCTAAATTAAATGCAAGAGCTGAAGTCCTCTTTAGATCCTATCTACAATCAACAGTCATAAACTGAGATTCATTCAGACAAAAGTTAAATAACTGACCCATTAGAGAAGCCTCAAGCAAATGTGTTCTCCAAAGAACCTGATCCATAGGAGACATAGTCCCAAGCTTCGCACCCTTGTTCTGGATCTTAATAATATTCATAAGATTCGACAAGAGGATCACAGACATAGTTCCAGCTATTGTTTTCACAGTAGCTGGACATCTCCCCAATTTAAGCTGATCCAAACTCTTCATTACAAGCTCCCTCAGAGGACCAATCTTCACCACTAGTAAGAACGCAATCGCACATTCTACAAACAGAACCAGAAACAGCAACTGAATCATGTCTGAATTATATCTCCTCTTCCTACCCAAATAGTAAAGTTAAAGCCTTTCTATCAAAATCCACTCCCCAATGCAAAAACCCTAAATCCTTTCCCTCAATGCATCAGTATTTGGAGCTGTAAAGCAAAAAACACGGATCGGCAAAAGCTAAAAAGAGTAAATAGGGGAGCTTTCCAAAAACATTAGCGTTTCCCACGAAATTGAAGAGACCATTCAAAATAAACTCTATAAATTGAAGAAGACGAATGGTCTTGAAGCAGAGATGAGAGGAGGCAGAGGCAAGGATGTGTACGGGGCCAGAAGCGAGTTCATAGAGTACGAAGTCTGTTTACTTTAGAGGGGAAAGTAAATCAAAAAGTGGTTGTGTACTTTGAGTAGAAATAAAAATACAAATTGTGTAACTTAAGCAACCATAATCACTACTCAATGTATAAATCTAATTCATTCAAGTACTTATCATTCCTTGTTATACATTTTTGCATATATGGTAGATGAGTCTCTTAAATGTACTAGTGTCATGGTTGAGAGTACTACATATTATTACTTTTACATAGTACTAAATGACCAACTCTTGCTTTGGCAAACAATATTCTATGATTGACATGGTGAAATGCTTAGATAACTCTTGAATCCATGTCCTATTATCTTAGGATCAAGATCATTTTCGTATGCTTTGTATTGTTGTTTGTTAGCTCAGAGGATATGAGCCTTCAGAGGTTGTTAGACTCGTCATGAGAGTTTAGCAATTGGTTCTTGGTCCTAATCGACAATTCATTGATCAATAAAGGAGAATTTGGTTACAAACTTATCAAAAAGGACACCATAAATGGGTAAAGGAACCACAAAATCTTACAAGAATTCCACCAAACACCATTTTTTGAATAAACCTATTACGAGCCATTCCTCACAAACACTCGGAAACTCTACCAAAAGGCTCTGAAGAAATATCCTATGAATCTTAAATTCATGATTTGGTTCCAATTGAAATCTGGCTTTGGAGAGTCTCGTTATCTTCTAGCAATCTGTCATATTCCAGTAATAGCTCTGCAGACTGCTTTTGAAGAGCGGTTACATGGGCTTCAGCTGTTTCGAGCTTCGTGTCTTTCTCTTTGGATTCATTCTCTACTTTCTTCAGATTATCTGAAACAGCTGACAGTTTTTCTTTCAGCTGCTTGATTTCTTTGGATGTCTTCTCTTCTTTCACTTTTAGTTCAGTACTCTCCTTCCTAAGTTGTTCGAGTTCTCCTTTTGATGACCCGGCATTGCTTCTCAACATCATTAGCTTTCCGAGGTAATGGTGTGTCCGGTCAATAATGAACCCAAAAAACAGCACAACACCTGCAAGATTATGAGGTCCAACGGTTAAACATTATCAAAACGAGTTTCACAAGTACTCGCCAAATTTGGTGAATACTAGCACAGCCAACACCATACACAACTATGGAATCACTGGAATGGAAACAATTCTCTTCAAATATATGTCTCGCGCTAATCAGTTACATGCTTATGGATTTAAGAAAAATCCCTACTTCTATGTTTTTCAAGCTCACTAAAATCACAACATTTTTTGTCATGCTCCAGCTACTCGGAAAAATATTGAACCAGTCTTGCAAAACCAACAGTGCAGAGAACATAAAACACTTCAAGTTTTCTTTCAGAAACCATTTCCTCCCAAATTTCAGACTAGAACATGAACACCTATAATCAAACTCATAAAACTGAGATTCATACAAACAACAGTTTAGTAACTGACCCATTAGAGAAGCCTCAAGCAAATGGGTTCTCCAGAGAACCTGATCCATAGGAGACATAGTCCCAAGTTTGGCACCCTTGTTCTGGATCTTGATGATATTCATAAGATTCGACAAGAGGATCACAGACATAGTTCCAGCTATTGTTTTCACAGTAGCAGGACCTTTCCCTAATTTAAGCTGGTCCAAACTCTTCATTACAAGCTCTCTCAAAGGACCAATCTTCACAAGTAGTAAGAAGGCAATCGCACCTTCTACAAACAGAACCATAAACAGTAACTGAATCATGTCTGAGATTCCCTTCTTCTCAAACAAAACTAGTAAAGTTAGTGCCTTTCTATCAAAATCTACGCTCAATGTAAAACCCCTAAATTCTCATCCTTCATAACTTCTCTGGGCATCAATCTTTGGAGCTAAAAAAACAAAAGCCAGATCCACAAATGCCAAGGAACTCTCTAAAAGTAAAACTGTATACTTTTCTACGAAACTGCGGCTAGGTAGATCAGAGATGCCACCAAACGAAAAACACTAGAAATGTGAAGAAGACGATTGGATTCGAACCAGGGAAGGGGCAAAGGAAGTCAGAAAGGAGTTCGTAGAATACGAACTACGAAGTGTCACTTTAGAGAGTAGAGAAGTGGAGACCAATCAAAAAGTGGAATCACACCGTGGTTAAGTTTACTTAAGTAGAGAAGAAAATACAAATTATGTGACCAAAAGGTCCAAAACAACCATAATTACGACTTAAGTTATTAATAAGTCTGTTTCGATCAAGAAAAAATATTCTTGTTATAAATTCCTTACAACTACTTTTATGGTTGGTTAAAGACACTACCAAGCCAATTTGCTTGGTTCTCGATACTAATTGTTGTATAATGGTTTTGCTTTTTTGTAAACACTATTCTCCCGGTTTAGTTAGCGAAATCAATTGTTTCATGCATTTCTGATTTCTCACATTACATTCCTACAGCCAAGCATTTGGTTCATCATATTGACAGACGATGATGATAATTTCCAAGTAAAATGAATAATATGGGAGTACTTCCGGTTTATATGCATTATTAGAAAAAATGGTGAATTTTGAAAATATGAGAAGGAAACATGTCCATGGTTTTAAACCAAGGATGATGTGTGACAAGAGTCAGAAGACCACACCATCCAAACCTCAATTACTATTTCAACATAAAAAAACAAGTGGTTTTGATGTTTATAGACCAATTGCTAAAGTCAAATACTAAAAACATATATAAATTTGGTTTATTTACAAGTTGAGTTTTAGTCTTTTAGACATAATATATACACAGTCATTGAAGTCGTCGTTCCCCCTTTAAAAGTCAATTTCTCTTCTCATACATCCACGATTGAATATATATAATCTCCTGTGGTAATTAACTTAATATTAATATAACGAAATATATTAGTTAAATTGCAGTTGGTAACCATGTTGGCACTCCCCAGCTAACCTCAAGAAGACCTCCAAAATTAATTAAACACAATAGTACCAATTTATTGTCGGAGACATTCTCCATACAGGATTAGTTTATCTCAGAATGCCTCCCAACAATAGTTTAAGGAAACTATGTTGCAAGTTTTTATATCATCAGCTGACAGAAGTTTTTTTTCTTTTTCTTTTTCTTTTGTTGCCAGAAGCTGCACGATCCAGACGAAAATATAAGATAAAATGTGGTTGTGGTCTTAATAAATCTCTCATAGGGGCAAGGATTTAAAAATTTATAGACATAGTTGTCTCTAGTAAATGTTATTAGCATAGTGTATGATCTGGAGACCAATAGAAAAATGTGAATGGGGTTGCTTTGAGACGCGGTTAATGCCACGTCATTTCGTAAGGTTTTATTTGAAGGAGTCGTTTGTAGACACTTGAGAGAAGAAACGTAGACGCATTCAAACTTTTACAGAGTACCAAGAAAACGACGATGAATCGTCAACGCCTTTATATATACACACACACAAGCACATTTTATATTTCTCTATTTCTCAACTTCTTTCTCTGTTTTCTCAACCTAGACATTAGAGACTTTCTTAATTTCTCTTCGTAGACCAAGAAATATGGCAGTAAGTTGGCAAAAATGTATACATATGTTTTGTATCTACCATTATGTTTTATCTCCCTCTTGTTTGTTATCATCTCATCTCGAAATGTTTGTTGTATCACGAAAACCATGAGTTTTTAAGGGGGTTTTCAGCTTCTAGATCCAAATTTATCTGTTGGTTTGATTTGTCTGATGATCATATCAGAACAGAGCTATGAATTTGATTAAAATCAGTTGACTTTAAAAAAAAATCTTCATTTGAATTCAATATGATCCAGTATGTAATGGAAAGCTAAAACTAGCTCTCATATTTTGATTATGGTCCTTGGTCCACATACATGTCTGTTTCTTACACTTTCAAGTTTGAATTCTAAGTCACATCTCAACTAAGAACTTTTTTTTACCATTTTCTCAAGACGTTTCCTTGTTGAATGATTTGATTTGCAGAATCGTCCACACGTTCCAAAGTTTGGGGACTGGAAAAACCAAGACCAACCATTCACGGTCGTCTTCGAGAACGCGAGGACGAACAAACGTCAAGACTTATACGGATCTACAGAGAACTCGGATGTCAAACCTCAGCCTAAAGTTACTCCTCCTCCTCCTCAACCTGCTCCTAAAACTCAAAGACCGGTACCACCAAGACCTGTTAGGGATGACACTCCAAGAGCACCTCCTCCGCAACCCGAGAGAAACAAAGTCAGAGCTCCTCCTCCAAATCAACTCTACCAAGGAGGAAGCGGTGGCAGAAGCGAAGGCAGGGATGGAGGAGGAAGTGGAGAAGGGCTATACGGAGGTTATGGAGGCGGAGGCGGATCAGGAAACCAAAGGCAGCCGCCACCAGCTCCTCGTCCCGCACAGACTAGACCTAATCAAAGAGTTAACAACCCCGGAAGGGTATGGCATGCTATTTACCTCGTTTGTTTGTTTGCATTTGCATTGACATAGTAATAGAATGTTATAACTGATCAAGAGCCAATAGATCAGACTGTATAAATCTTGTGCAAAAGTCAATTGTTTGAGTGGCTTTTGGGACGATACCATATAACATGTTCTAGTCACAAATCTGAGGATCACAATTATGATATAAAATATGTGATGTTAATGGATTAGTTCGGTTATTATTGTTATATGATTTGTGAATGATAGCATATGTTATACAGGGAGCGACGATTCCGCCATTTCCAGGGTCATTAGGAGCAGGAGAGAACATGAGTTACACACACATTTTCGACCAAGTCAAAGAAGAGAGAAGAGAAGGCGTTAGATCACCCTACGGTGGAAGTACCGGCCATACTCCATCTCGCCCCATCAATAATCAACATGGATCGCTATCTCCAAAATCCTCCAAGGTACTACTAATATACAAATGAAAAAGTCATCTAGTTAGTATACAAATGTATTAATCCCTTTGATATAATGTGCAATAATTCTGAATGTGATTGATTCACAGGTTTGTTGCTTTCCATGGGGCCCAAGGGGAAGTAAGTACTGAAGACAATGTACATATTTAATCAAGTTTACCAAAACTTAAATTTTCCCTATTTCATTTTGCTTGTGTTTTTTTTCCTTCTTTTTTCGCTTCAAAAAGAGTGATTCTTTTCTATTGATAAAAAACGATAATGATCTAATGTGTTTCTCAGCTATGGTAGTGTATTTGCGACTTTGTGTGTAATTTGTTTTTTTTTTTGTCTATTTTGGTTAACACCAAAACATTTGCATATCAATTTATATCAAAATCATAACCAATTTTTTTTGTCCTCCTTCTAAAAACACCAACTTACCGGTAGGGTCTTGGGAAATATTTAAAGCTACAATGTTCACCTCAATTTCACTTAACAAAAAAAACGATATGCATATGAAATATATGGCATTGAATATATCGGAACTATAACTGTTTACTTTTTATCTAAAAAAAGCTCCAACTTATAAAGTAGATGTCGAGAAATGGTTTTTATAAGTACCAAAAAATCACAAAATTTTTAAATATTTAAATAACAATTAAACCAAGAAAAAGACATGCTTTATAATGAAAAACATATTCAGATATCATCAAATGAAAAAATACATGGTAAGTAAAGTACCAAGGATAAGACTCATATCCAAACTATCTTAATCTAGCAAAAACCCATGGGCCTTTCCCTTTACTCAATCATACTGAGAGAGTAGGTGAGCAATTTCACAAATATCAAAAGAAGAATCATCTTTTTAGTGACATCACAATTAAAATAAAACTTTTGACTGTACGATGTGGCATGTGAATTAGCAAAGTAAAATTCAGTGGACGCAAACGCAACTACAATTCCCTAAACTGTAACGGACTCACATCCCTCATTGAACAACCCTTCTCGATTCTCTCTATGTACTTTCTCCCATTCTTCAATTTTCACTCTCAATTATCTTGATTATATCGGCGACGTCCTTTTCAAAGGTACCAACTTTTTAATACCCTATTTTAACAATGTCTTGATTGATTCTCTACTTCTGGATCTGTCGATTGATTTCTAGGTTTTTTGCCTTGTGGGTATTCTAAAGTTTGAGTTTTTAATGTCTCTTACACTGAATTCGACAAAATTGATGCAGTTTTTGGCTCGGATTCTTAGAGAACTCTTATGAAATGTGACGAAAATCTTTGATTTTTTGTTGTTGATGTTAGTCTTCTGTGAAATTTATGAATCAGCCTCTTGTATTGTTGAGAAAGCTCTGATTAGATTGTTATACCTTTTGGCCCCAATTCTTAGAGAGCTCTTAATGAAATGTGACAAAATCTTTGATCTTTTGTGAATCAGAGTGTCGTATTGTTGAGAAAGCCTTAATTTTGGGTTGTGAGTGACTTTAGATTGTTTGTGATTGAAATTTTTTAAGGGTGGTTGAGAGATGACTTCTCGGGTGGTGAGGACGAGTATGAGACTTCGAAGGAGGGATCCTGAGGTGGTTGATGTGCCTGAGACACCAATCCAACAACAACAAGCTCCAGTGGCTCCTCAGGTTGTGTCTACTCCTCCTACCATTGATCTAGATGCTATTGAAGATGATGATGATGTTGTTATATCAACTGCTTCTGCTTTTGCTCAGGTTTGCTCGGTTCTTATTCAAGTTATGGTGTTTGTGTAGAAGTTTATTTTATTCTGTTTCCTTCTTATGCCAGGCTAAAAGCAAATCGGCACGCTCACGTGCAGAGTCTGGTGAGTGAATATATATTCTTACTAGAATTTGTGGTGCTATATACAGTTATGTGTTTCTTTCTTCACTTATGGTTGGTGTGATGATGTATGGATACAGGTGGCTTAAGCAAAAGCCGCGCAAGGCGTCGTTCTGACTCAGCTAATGTTGATACTGATGAGCGTAACAAGTCGGTAAGTAGCCTGTTGATTCTTTTTTTATGCTATTTTGGTAATGTTTTCTGTTTGGTGTTAGGCTAATCAAGTTTCATTTGCTTGTTCAGAGAAAGTCCAAGGCTGCTGCTCCCGTAGAGGAGGAACCCAAATTTAACTGTCCAATCTGTATCGGTCCATTGATTGAGGAGACGTCAACAAAGTGTGGTCATATTTTCTGCAAAGGTTGCATAACGAAAGCAATTTCTTGTCAAGCTAAATGCCCAACGTGTAGGAAAAAAGTCACTGCTAAGGACCTGATTCGGGTCTTTCTTCCAACCAAATGAATGTTACAGAAGCATCACCAGTATCCATGTAAGTTTTACCTTATCATATTGTCTTTTGTCTTGAATTCTAGAAATAGCTTGTTTTGAATCTTTATTTACAAACAAGATGCTTAGTAGTTCAGTTTTTTTTCTGTATCATTGCTTGCAGGACAGATGGTCTATCAGCTCTATCTCCCCCGATTTGGTTTAGGAACAATGAAGAGATGTTCATCAGTTGTAGTTTGTTATGTGAATATTGTTCTGTTCTGTGAGAGGATATCTAGGAATCGTGAAAGACCTATTTTCCCAATGGAGATTTAGTCATTGGTGATCTGTAATTCTTACTTGTTTTAGTGACTGTTGTGGTATTTTGGGGAAGATAATGTTGAATGAATCTTAAGAAACTACATCATGAGCCTCTGGTTTGTGCACTCACATTCTCACTTTCCTCATAGTTGTATTAGGTATATCTGTTACAGTAGTATGCACTAATAATAGGAACCAGAGAGCAGAGTATGGCATATGCATATTAGTTATTTGTGCGAGTATGGTCCACAATTTCTTCTATTATTTATGTGATAAAATTGATTTAATGGTGTCATTCCCATGAAATCATTCAGTATGCAAATTAATGAACACATCAATAAAGTCATGGCCATGTTTGCTGATCATGTTAGTATTTTGTTTGCAAAATGTCCGTCAGATTATTCTTTTGTGGTCCCATGGTTTGATAGCAAAAGAAAACGAAAGTATTTTTAACTTTCAGGAACTTCAAAATAACAGATTGCTTTCCGGGCTTAATCCCGAAAGCTTCAAAGACTATATGTTTTCTATTTGTTGTGTTCTCTTCAATATGTCTGCACAGGAGTTGAAATCAAATTAGTTATACAAGAATGCAAGACATCTTAATCTAAATAAAGATGTCTCTCTTTCTCCGGTCTGTATGAGCCTTAGAAATTCCATCTTGGAGAAGTACTAACAGCTTTAGGTCTAGGCACCGGTTTGAAAATCTTTTGCTCTGAGCTATTGTTCCTTTTCTTCATGATAGATGAGACCGTTGGGCTGTAATAGTCATTACTCCTCTGCGAGGTTGTGCCTTGTGAATGCATTTTCTTTCCATGAACAAAGCTTCTCTGTTGCTCCAACATTGCTCGTCTACCACTCAAACTCTTCGGAGGAGTTCCCCATCTGCTGGAGCTTACACAGCTTTGGCTTCTTCCAACTCCGTCATGATGAAACTCGGGTTTTTTTGGAGGAGTTGGATAGTTTCGGCTCTCTGCTGTTTCTGCAGAATACATTGTCTCTTCTTCACTGTTGTATCCGTGATTGTGATAATTGTGATATATATAGTGCACTTCTGGTGGTGGCGAGCTCGAGATGACCTCACTGAGAGCACCGTTCACTGAACCTGTTGAAGCAATCTGAGCGTCTGATCCCTCAGAGGCAATCTCAGCCTCTTCCATCGAGTGGTTACCCCGTGGAGAGCCAAGCTGAGGAAGAAGATTGGTCGTAGCTTTAGGTATCCGTGGAGGGAAGTTGATATCCAAAAGATGTACTGGACCTGTCTCCTTCTTCAAAGGACCAGAAGTCAACTTTGGCGATTCATATATCTCGGGAGTAGGGATACCTTGCGCATGAGTTGTAGTAGTACCGCCTTGTGGATTGTTGTTCGAAGTTCCTTCTTCTTTTTCTCCCTCAGCGGCGATAGAAGAGCTCGGATGAATTTGATCTCTAGTGTTAGATGAAGATGGTGTTCCAACATCAGCAGAGTCATTCGGCTTGAAAACAGTCCGCATAGTGAATGAAGCACATGAACGCTCGCTCTTCTGACCAGAAGACATAAGCCGAATGAGAGGCAACTTTGGTTTTGTCATATGTTCATCCAAACTACCTTCCCAATGCTGATTCAGCCAGTCACAGATAACTGGTATAGGTATACCAAACTGCATCATCAATGCCTTGTTGTTATCTTTCTTCATCGACGAAGAGGAAGATGTCGAAGTTGAGGCTGGTGATGTCGCTAGCTTCCTCGGATCACAGATCATGAATGCAAGATTCCCTTGAACATCAAAACCAGCAGATCCAGGACTCCATACCATATCATCAGTCGAGACTTTAATAAGATTATCCGTAGCCACCACTAACTTCCCCTCACCAACCTTCAACTCATTCTGCGCACCATAGCCTAAGAGATACACTACACTTCCAAGATCCAGATTTGGTTTGGAGCATGTCTTCAGGTAATGCGGCTGTTGAGTTTGAGTCTGAGAATTTGAGTCTCCATCAACAAGGTCTAAACCAACAATGGTGAGATCAATAACCGAACTTGTGATGAAAAACCTGCAAGTGCCACCACATAAGTCACTGCTAAACTTACCAAATTGAGTTATAGATCCAGAATCATTACCATATAATATAACTACAGTCTACTCTACAGTTTAAAGCTCTGTTCTATCAAATTTGATGTTGCATTGATTCAAAAATTAACACCGACAATACAGGAACAATGTAAAAAAAACCAAACTTAAGAGTGTAATGGTGGGACCTGTGAGGGAAGAGAGCAGCAGCGACACCGTTCTGAAGGCGAACCTCGGCGGTTTCAGTGGCGGAGATAGAAGGTAGATTAAGGTGAGTAGTGAGAAGAAGATTCCGATGAATGAGGAATCCAGTACCGGAAGTAACAACACCATTTGGTCCAGAGACACAGATTCGAGCCATAGCCGGAGATTTACCTGAGAAAATTGAAGCTTTCATCTTCTCACTTTTGCCTACTCCTTTGCAAAAACACCATGAGTCTAATATCACTCCCATTCTATCTTGATTCTGATAGATTCTTGGGTTTGTTCAAAGTTTACTAATTTGTTGTTGTTGGAGAGTGTTGGATCTGAAAAGGATGTGGAATTTTTTTAAGGAGAGAAGTGTGTGAATTTTTGGAGGTGAGTTAATGATAATGGGATTATGGAGACACAACACATGTATGTGTCTCTGTCTGTTTTGGCTGTAAAAACATATTCGGATTTGGTCTGAATGAAGACCGAAGACGAGAGAGAGGGACACGAGACGGAAGAATCGTGAAGTGAGTAAAGAGATGTGCTTCTTTGAGCTGGGGACTTCTTCTATTGCTTTTCTTCTTCTTTTTTATCTTTTTGTTAATTAAAAAAATTGGCAAAATTATTATTGAATTATTAATGTTCAAGTGTGCATTTTGTAAAGAAGTGAGAAGAAGCAAACAGAGGAAAAGTCTTATGGGTGTGAGGTGACAGATGGGTCTTGAGAGGATCTTGTTCCATGTGATGAACATGGAGACCTTTTTGATTGTTATGATGATTAAGTCATTTCTGCTTGACGTTTTCTTTGAAATGTAGCTTTTGTTCTTAATCATAATTACGATCAAACCAATATTAATAAGATATTCGGATTCAATTGATTCAGACTTTTAGCATTTAAGTTTATGTAAGTGAAGTAGTTTAAAATGTGAAAGCTAGTTAGCAATAAATATTGAGATATGCCAAGTAGTGAGATTCACAAAACATTTACACAACGAAACACAAAAAAACCACTCGGTTTGAATCATCTGATTAATATCCTCTCATCATGAATTCTATCAGCATTTGTTTTATCGCCGGTTTTTTGGAACCCCGTAATTACTGCCTCGTATATATCTGCACTAGGCTCCATCAACCTGCTCTTCATAAGTGTCAAGTACTTTTCCCCAGCTTCCACTTTACCACAAGAGCAAAGTCCCATTATCAGTGACCTGAACACCTCGAAACTAGGAGAGATCTTTCGGTATTCCATCTCATAGAACACCTTGAGAGCTTGTTCCATACCGTTTCCTTTTATAAACCCCTGAATTAAATGAGAGTATGTATGTTCATCGGGCACAAACCCTTTATCCATCGACTTAGTTAGGATTTCATTTGCGGTTTCCACATTCTCAATGTTGCTTAGTCTCTGTACCATCTCACTGAAAGCCGAGCAACTAGGAAGAAGCCCTCTGGCTACCATCATTTCGCAATACTTTAAGCTCTTTTCTTCTCTTTGAAATTTCGCACAACCCTGGATGAGAGAATTAAAAGTTTCTTCATATGGATTGATACTTGAGTTCTCCATGTCAGATAACAACTCCTCTGCTTCTTCAATATCACCTCTCTCGGAATACACCTTGACGAAAGCAGTGTACACAAAAGCATTACCACGAAAACCTCTGTTAAGCATTTCATCGAAAACATATCGCGCAGACTCCAGATCCCCTTGTTTGGTTTTGGCAAAGACAACAAGTGAATAACCAATTGTATCAAGAAGCATGTTCTTCTGCAGCAATCTCTTCAACAAACTCATACCTTGGTCAACTCGATTCTCTTGTAAAACCCTGAAAACCAAACTGGTGTTAACAATCACTGAAGGAGAACATCTCTTACCATGAAAGATCCTATCCAACAAATCCACAACCTCCTTCAATTTCCCTTCCTTGCACAACGCACTGATCATGATTTGCGTCGTGGCCTCATTCGGATATATTCTCTTGTGAACCGCAAGCTCATAAGTACTCCAAACGAGATCTATCCGATTCGATTTCACAGCATAGTGGAGCAGAGTGTTGAAAGTAATCACACTAAGAGAGAATCCACGATCACATAGTTTGTGGAAAACATCCAATCCCAGTTCCAAAAACCTAAGCTTTGCAATCCCCTGAACTAGTAAATCAAACACTAAAGGAGTAGAGCAAGAAACCTCGTAAGTAGTCACCAAAGAATCGAGTAGATCAGAGTCTGAAGAAGAAGAGTTTAAGAGAACAGATTCGATCAAAGCTCGAGCGTCCACAAGTAATCGAGCTCTAACGAGAATGTGAATGGCGAGGGCGTAAGAAGAGATCCCATGACGGAGACTTCGAGCGTGAGCAGACCAATGGAAGAAACCCAAAGCGA
This sequence comes from Aurinia saxatilis, assembly GCA_900406295.1. Taxonomy (NCBI): domain Eukaryota; kingdom Viridiplantae; phylum Streptophyta; class Magnoliopsida; order Brassicales; family Brassicaceae; genus Aurinia; species Aurinia saxatilis. Next base: position 11,390 of record OVAP01000020.1, on the reverse strand, counting down.
GTTTAGCGGATTCGGGTTGTTTGAAACGCAGGAGGATTTGCTCCACGAGAGGATCAGATAAATCAGTAGGAGAGAATTTGGAAGATAGAGTCTCCCAGTTTTCGCCATTTCGCAACGATCTGGAGATAGCATCAATCACAGGTTGTAGTTGTAGGTGCTCGGTTTTGGAGTGGAAGAAGCGTCTCAAAACCAAGTAACGCCATTGTTGCTCTCCCAAGCGCCACATGAGTTACTGGAGATGACGACTCGTAAGACCCAATCTGTTTGGAGACAAAAGACAATATAGCATTTGTAATTAGAAGCCCAACTATAATTTCAGGGCCCAAGAACACGAGAAAAAGGGGAAACTTGATTTGATGGTTTATTCCAACCGGTTCGGTATATTATACCAAAGATGAAAACGCAACTACATCAATAGTATATACCATTTTGACATGTAATTATAAAGATTCTACTAATCTGGGAAGAGAGTTTATCAGTCTAATTTTGTAAGGTAGTTATATATATGATTTTAATAGGATAAAAACACACAACTAAATAAAAAGAATTTTGAACTATTCTTTCACTTAGCATCATTATCATTACTTATTTATAATCTCATCAAATAATTTACTAAATATATGATAATCACAAATTTACTAAATATCATAAATGTATTACTAAATATTATTTACTATTAAGTATGATAAATGTATATTCCTCAGTAGTCTCCTCTTATCTCTGTTATTTTTTTTGTATTTATAGCAATTTTGATCAGAATCTCAAATGTTCATATGTTCCGGTGGATATGTCTTTTCGAACGACAAACAAATCATTAAAACATATGATATTCACAAATAATTATTCACTAGAGTCAAATTTTACTAAATGTATGATATTCACAAATTGATTAAATATCATAAATGTATTACTAAATATCATAAATGTATGATATGCAATGGGAATAGCCGACAACGCCTTGCTATGCATCTTCTCACGTGTACATTATTGACGCGCTCACTCCTCATTTACGTTCTGGTCATTTTGTGATTATGAATCTCCTTAAAAGTCTTAAGAGAAACGATGGAATTGTGCCTCATTTTCAGCTGCTTCTAAATCATCTCAAATATCGTATCTGGATTAGAAGAGATTAGCTGAGTCGGAAAAACAGTGATCAAAACTTGGTCTAACAACCATACAAAAAACAAGTACGCTATAGTATATTTGATAAAACTAGGATGAAAATATCCTATAAAATACTCTTGTACTACTACTAGTATAGATAGATTTGACAAGCATGACTATAGAAAGATACTCTTCTACTCAAATTCATGTAATATAGCTTGAAAAAAAAATATCCTATTATGTTCTTCTGTAAAACACTTCTTTGTCACTCTATATTTCATGTAATATAGCTTGAAAAAGGAATATCCTTTTCTGTTCTTCTGTAAAACACGTTTTTGTTACTCCTATTCTGGATGTCATCATGATGAATGGTTCCTATTCTACGACAAAACGCTGGCTGTTTCTCACATTTTTATCCGTTTCATTTGGTCTGACCTGCCTTTTGTCTTTATACCGTTCCTCTTATGTGTATGTTATCTCATGTTTGCTTCAGCCTTAATGTTGAAACATCCTCTTCAAATTTATTTACATTTTGCAGTATGAGATTAAAACTGGCAGCGCAAAACATGAAGGAAAGACTTCGTTTGTTGAGAACCGACATTTCTGCATCTCTACCATCGTTTCCACCGGTTGTGGAATTTCCTTGCCATGGTGTTTCAGGTTTGTTATCCCTTCGCAGGTTCTGTTTTTGTTGTTGTTGTTGTTGCCAGGCTCTTTCTTAGTCTCGGGACCCATTTGTTTGACAGTCAGAATAGTCGTTACATTGTTTGGTTGTATCCTGTTTTTTCACTATTATCGGTGGTATGGACTATACCGTACCAGGATAAGTTTCTCCTGCTACTCTAACAAACTTCATTACAGGCACTAGTTATCACAAGACTTTGCGCTAACTTCAATGATCAAAGCATATAACAAAAAAGAAAAGAAAAAGAACTAAGGCTAATATTCTAGGGCGAATGAAACAATTTCAATCAACCAAAATCGAATCTTTAAACTCATAGATAACAAAAAAACAGAACTATATCAATGCACTTTCACAAGTCACGCATTCTGGAGTTGGTCACAAATTCAAAACAATACTAATGAGGGTATCAAATGAGATCATGGAAGTAAACTACTTCACTGATTCCTTGAGATTACAGATGCAATCTTCACTACTTCTAACCCCTTACAACGCATAGTTTCCACACATCAAAGCAACCAGAGCCTAACATAGTCATAATAGCATATTAACGTAACAAAAACAATCAATCGAAAACTGAGACAAGAAGATGAATTAGATAGGATCCGATATGCATACTAAGTTTCTAACTTGTAACACTGATCTGGTGCCATCACAATTCTCTAGACCATTCAATCCTCAGGAACTCAAAACACTTGCATTCGAAAATCTAAATCCTCGCACGCTCTGGCATCCTTTTCACCCATTCATCTTATTTTCTCAGTCAGTTCAACTTCTCATCGCTCTTTCTCCAATCCGATTAAAGATGGACTGACAAACACCAAGATGGAGAAGTGTTCAGTTCTCTCCCCAAGATCTTAGAAAGAAGAAGACTGAGGGAAGAGAAGGCCACATTGTCCATCTCATCCTTGAGTCATCTTCCCCCTAACACCTCTAAATAAGTGCTTCTCCATCTCAGTGGTTCTCGGTCCTTTTCCCATCAAATCAGATTCAAAACTAACAAAAAGCACACTTGAAAGCAAAGATATGATTCTCACTACCCAAATTAAACCATCTAGCAAAAACTCGAAATAAACTATTCAACATTGATCAGCTGCCATCAGAGTTTAGCATAAGAAAATGATTTTGTCACGGTTTCATTCAGATCAGAGTATCCTCCAATCTTCCGAAACTCAAAACCCTTGCGCAAAATTTCCAATCATCATCTGGCAACTCAATGATCAAAGCATATAACCAAAATAAAAAAACTACAGCTAATCTTCTAGGGCGAATGAAACAATTCCAATCAACCAAAATCGAATCTTCAAACTCATATATACCAAAAGAAAAACAGGACTATATCATTACACTTTCGCAACTCAAGCATTCTGGAGTTGGTCACAACTCAAACTATAATTTATTTATTTTAAAACAATAATAATGAGGGTACCATTAAATGAGATCATGGAAGTAAACTACTTCACTGATTCCATGAGATTACAGATGCAATCTTCACTAGTTCTAATCCCTTACAACGCAGAGTTTCCACACATCAAAGCAACCAGAGCCTAATATTGTCATAATATACCACAGGAGCATATTAACGCAACAAAACCCCTCAAATGAAAACTGAGACAAGAACCATACTATAACACTTTGACAAAGATAGCACAGGAGTTAAGAGTTCTCCATCTTGTTGTTTCTTAGTGCTTTCACCCATCTTGCCAACAAAAAAAAAAAAACTCCAAATTGAAAAAATCTAACTATCCGAATCAAAACAATGTAACAAAAAAACTCCAGCTTAAATTTAACAACCCTTTAACATACTAATCAGCTGCCATCAGAATTTAGCATTAGAAAATATTTTTCTCATGTTTCATTCAGATCAGAGTTCCCTCCAATCTTCAGAAACTCAAAACCCTTGCGCAAATTTTCCAATCATCATTTGGCAACTTAAACAATCAAACCCATACACAAAATCAACCTAACCTAATCTTCTAAACCGAATAAAAATCGAATCTTTACACACACCGCACTCAAAGCTTCAACCTTTTAAACAAGATCGTGTCGCTAGGGTTTTTAATTTGGATTATGGGTACAATTGTCATTTACTCGAATTGGGTATAATAGTCATTTTATCTACGTCGACCTGGGATAAGGTAAAACCTGTGTCCAAACAGATCTTTTCACATTTCAGCCCTAATTTATCAAACCCCCGACTTCAAAATCCGATCAAAATCAATCACCGGAGAAAATGGCATCGACGGCAATTGCAAGCGGAAGCGACGTAGAGGTAGGATTCGCGAAGCTACAAGGAGAGGATTTCGAGTATTACATGCAATCATACTCAATCATGCTCGGCCGTAACTCGAAGAAATCAACCGTCGACGTCGACTTATCATCACTCGGCGGAGGGATGAACATCTCACGTAACCACGCACGGATCTTCTACGACTTCACGCGGCGTCGTTTCTCCCTCGAGGTACTCGGCAAAAACGGGTGCCTCGTCGAAGGTGTTCTTCATCTTCCTGGGAACCCTAATGTGAAGCTAGACTCGCAGGATCTTTTGATGATTGGTGATAAAGAGTTTTACTTTCTGTTACCCGTTAGGAGTATTTTAGGTGGGCCGATAGGACCTAGGAGCCATGTTTTGGGGAATGTTGGTGCTGGTGCTGGTGCTGGTGCGGGTGCTGGTGCGGTTGTTCCGTATCATGGTGCGGTTGCTCCGTATCATGGTTCCGGGTCGGGTAAGAAAAGTGGAAGGAGTAGGGAGGTGTATGAGTATGATGATGAGGAGGATGATGATGATGATGATGAGGAGGAGGAGGATGTTAGAGGTAATGGGAAGAAGATGAGAAGAGATGGACTTGAGGGTTATGTTTCTGCAGCTGCTTCTGCTGGTAAAGTCACGGAATTTTGAGCGTTTGTGGAATTAAAATTACTTGGTTAACAAATTGATAGTGACATTGTGGTATTGTGTTTTGCTTTTCATGTGTGTAGAGAAGAAGAGAGAGGGGAGAACAAAGGTGGATCGTGAAGCTGATGATCAACAAGTTTTGCAGCTGGAGGAAAAGGATGTTGTGTCATCTGTTGCTACTGTGCTTTCTGATTTGTGTGGTCCGGGAGATTGGATGCCGATGGAGAAACTTCATTCAGTGGTAAGTTCTTACTGTAAATTTTCCTGCATTCTTTAAGTACAGAATCAAAATTAGTATTTCTTGCAAGAGTGTGTGCATCCTGTTATTATGTATATAAAAAATCCGTAGAAGTTCGTTTGAATATCCAGCCTTAAATGCTAGCTTCTCATTCGATAATTAGTCAATAGTAATATCCCACTTCACTTCTGATACTTGAAGCGGCTTTGATCTGTCTTTATCATTGGTAGCATTAGTCATTGAAAAGTAAGCTTGTATGGTGTCAATGTAGATTTGTGAAACTTAGTGTGGGTCTAGATTCTTACCAGTTTTCCAATGGAGTCACATAACTAAGTTTTGTATTAATCCAGAAGTTGATCACTATTATAAATTATAGGTGATCTGTTGCAGCGTTTGATTATGTTTCTATAAGTCAACCTCTTTGTGATTTAGTGTATTGGTAACACATCATAGTGCTTCGTCTGTGACAGATACTAAAGAAGTATGGAAACGTATGGCATCACAGTCGCATAAGAAGATACCTGACACTAGAAGACTGGGCTGTCCCTGAAGCACAAGGTAAACCATGGTACGGTCTGCTAATGCTGCTGAGGAAATACCCAGAGCATTTCGTAATCAACATTAGAACAAAGGGAAGAGTTACCCTTGAATTTGTATCTCTAGTCTCCCTCCTCTCATGAAAAAAACCATCATCACCAAGATGATTATGCTTGTTTTGCTAGTCCAGGAAAAAAATGTTATATCTTTTGATGTCTTCTCGAACTGAGTGTATAAAATGGAGTTGTTGATTAAGCTTTCCTCTCTTATCTTTGTTACGTTATATAACGCTCTTGTCGTCTGTTATGCCCAAAAACGCTAAACTTTTCGTTTCTTCTTTGAGATTTTCTGACAAAGAAGAAACATATTTCTCATTCGTGGCTTCGTGCTAATCTGAGAAAAGTCTAGAAGAATTGAGTTTGGTCGGCGAAGCCCATAAATGAAAAGGCCCAAAAAGAGAATAACACCAACAATATAAATTGGTTGATAAGGGGGAGACTTAGGGTTATCGTCACATATCTGTGTTGCAGCCTGAGATCGAAAGTAGAAGAGAAATTAAGCGAGAATGATCTACGACGTGAACTCTGCTCTCTTCAGATCCTTTCTGAGCCACAAGGGAAGCGGAGGTGGAGGCCCTTCAGACAAAAGGTACCAAACTCTTTTCTCTTTTGTCTGAATCCAGAATTGTGATAAATTTTGGTTGATTGAAATTGCTTGTATTCGGTGTAAAAGATTAGGTTAGGTTGATTTTGTATAAGGGTTGTTGATTGTTTAAGTTGCCAAGTGATGATTGGAAAATTTGCGCAAGGGTTTTGAGTTTCGGAAGATTGGAGGAAACTCTGATCTGAATGAAACATGAGAAAATCAATTTCTTATGCTAAAAAGTCTGATGGCAGCTGATTAGTATTGTTAAAGTGTTGGTAAATTTAAGCTGGTTACATTGTTTTTGATTCTGATGGTTAGATTTTTGGACAATTTAGTGAGATATTAACTCTTCTCTGTCATCGTCTTATGTATGTTAATCTAGGAAACTTGAGGACAAGCCAAGAGATCAGAAGCCCAAAGCTAGCGACAACAAGCCTGTCATGAATGAATAGGTTTTGCTTGCCTTTATGTGAGCTTGTTCACAATCATGTAACAGTTCTGTTTTAAGGAGATTAGTTTAAAAGTTTATCTTAAGTTTTCTTTAATGTGTGTTTTGGGATATTTATCTGTTGATCATAATCATAACCAGTTTCTTGGAGTCAAGTTGAATAAGATCCCAATGATATCAGTGTTCCATATTCTGATTTTAGTTTGCTCCCTCCTAACTTCTTCAGTTCATTCTCAGTCAATGCGATAGTGTCGAATAGAGGAAATACTTTTCTTGAGAAAAGTATTATATGAATTCATACCTTGACAATCATAATCCCCCATCATCAGTCCGCAACTTTCTTCTATGGAGAAGCGTCGCACGACCAGGGTTCATTATGTTCGCCTTGATCATCTGTTTTGGTTTACAAAGACATTCATATCTCAGTTTGTTTCTCCTCTGGTAAAATTGACGACAGTAAACAAAATAAAACAGGTTCTCTTCGTTTTTGGTTTGTTTAATTTTAAAGTATATATATATATATATATATATATATATATATATATGTTTTTTTCAATATTTGAAATCTAGGTAATTTGGAATTTTACCAAACATAAAATTGCGAAGAAAAGAAAAACAAACTTAAGTATGACAATCTTCCAGTGAAACCATCTTCATCTTATATCAAACTTCTAGATGTTTACTCAAATATATGCCGACATGTTTTGTAACAATCTTTCTTTAGTGTCCATCATGTTTTGGGTAAATTCGGTCAGTGGAGTTTTAAAATGCATGATTCTCATATGATGGTGGTCACATAATTGCCCCAAGCTTTTTAGTTGGCATGAATGAACAAAATGGAATAGTGTATGTGTATATCCACATATACATTACGTATACATTTGCCAAAAAGAAAAAAGTTGATTCCCTCATTTCTAGTAGCTTCAGTGAAACCCTTTTTGTTACTGATTCCAGTTTCAGGATTATGATTACATGAAACTTTAAGGCTTGATTGCTTTTATACTTTAAGGACGATTTGGAATTATACCAAATGTACTAGAAAGAAATATCTCACAAATTTATCGTTTTACACAGCAATTCGTCACAAGAGTCTAAAATGTTAAATTAGTCTTGGAATGTTTAAAACAAAATCTAAACAATAGGATTAGGAGTTCCCTTTGAGAGCTCAAAATGTCCATCGTTCAGCTAAATATATACACACAAACAAAAAGAACACAACACATGGTAAACAAAAGACATTAAAAAAAACTATTTCAAAACGTTGACGGAACAACAGTTATATGTCGTAACGGATGCGAGACATTGGTCCCACCCGCGTGAACGATGAACTCAGCCGGCGAAAAAGACGTTCCGTGACACACGCAGATTATACTCACCTCTGATTTCGAGTAACGGTATAGAAACCCATTTACGGTTTTACCCTCCGGTCCGTTACCAGTGCTAGTCACGCATGGCATCTGAGAAAACGGAAGCATACTACCGTTTACTCCGTTACTGCTTGGACGTGGTTTAGGTGGTTTACTCGTGACTTTGGCTACAGAGTTGTTGAGGCATTTTTGAGTTTCAACAACCACCACCGCATCGGTTAAACCGTCTCTGCTCTTCATGGTTTCCTCTGTACCGGTCCTAATTTTGTTTACCGGAGATTTAACCGGTTTTGTTTGGACCGAAATTTCGCAGCTTCCACCTAAACATGAGGATTTAACCAAAGTTACGATCAAATAAAAAACAATAATTTTCATGCAAATCTCACAATTTCTGAGTCTTTCATTACATCTCAACTTATAAAAAGTACAATTAAAGAGTATTATGCAAAAATTAGTGTAATTTCCAAATCAACCCCAAGCTCAGCAAAATATTTATTTCATTTTTACAAATTACTCTCAACATTTCTAATACAAAATTTGTAAAGTAACAATAAATTTTAAAGATATCCAAAACCAATTATTGGTGGAAATTCATAATCTATAATTCTGAATTTCTGAGTTCCAAATAATAATAAAATAGACAATTTTTCATATAAAATCACGATTTAATGTTATTGATCTATACCATTTGACTAATTATAAGTCTCCATATGGATAAACATTTTGACAATATTTTAGTTTCTGGTAATATATTACCTTCTTGACGCGATGAGCTGCTTGGATCGGTTACGTCGGAGGAACTACAAATGGGTGACCCGATTTTACTGTTCTCCTTAACTTGACCCGACCCGTCACCCATTTTGTTAAAGCTCAAATCCAAATTCACGCCGTTAATGTTGCCGTCACATTCTGTTCTGATCCTCTTGCACTCTCCTCCGATTCTCGCCTCCTCCTCCCTCTTTCTCCTCGTCCCATTGATCTCACTCTCCGTCCTCCCACTGGAGACGGCGTTAACTATTCCGTTTGGTATTGGTTTAGATGATTTTTCTGTTTTCTTGAAAGGACCTCCTAGAGAAAGACATAGCTCAAGCTCAACCTCTACATCCTCATCTTCCTCTGCTCCAAACTTTTTTGTCGCCATTGATAAAGACTCAACAAGCATGTAACGTCAAAAAAGATAATCCAAAAGATCGATTTGTTGTGAAAAATTGATGTTGAGGGGTTTTTAATTTGAAGCTTCTTCGTACGTTTGTTTTATTAAAGAGAGGAATTTAAGGAGCGGAGAAAACTAAATAAAAAAAAAAAAGAACGAAAGGATTTGAGATACGACACGTGTCTGATGAGGATACAGTGGACATGGGCGGTTTCGAAAATACAAAGTATGGTTAATTATTGATTAATTGTTAAGAAGGAAAGGTTAGGAAACTTTTTATGTATAACGCTACAATCTCGGATAATCAGATAAATAATCAGCTTTCCATTATTGTTTTCATTGGTTAACACTTAACAGAAAAGTCCCGAGGCGGACACGTGTAACACGTGTTTTATGAGCATTGGACACGTGTAACGCGAGATCTTGCTGGCGTTGACGAGGACACGTTGTGTTTTCAGTTTTTTCTTCTGTCTTCTGTCTGACTCTACGAATCTCGAGTTTTAGAGATTGAGTTTTGTTTTAACACGTGGCGAATATCTCTTGAAGAACGGTCCCACGATATTTTTTGAAAGACAGTGTAATAGGTTAGTTTTTGTCCAACTCAGCAAAAGCACCGTTACGGCTTTGAAATGTCATCCGATGTGACAGGTGTTTAACCACGTGGTTAGTTTTGGTGGGGTTTAAACGAGGAACGTGGTGGAAGACAAGTGGTTGTAAAAGTATTATGTGACAGGTAGGTGACACGTGTCTTGTTTTGAATAGTGGAAACAGCCTGCAAACTTCAACAGAGTTTGGCTTTTGCTTTCCTCTTGTGCATGACTTGCATCTGGAAAGTTTGGAAAAAGGAGGATTCTCTTCATCATTATGGAGAATTAAAGACTATGGTTTTACAAGAAACAAAGTTTTCTTTGAAGTATACTGGGCCCATTATGTTAATGGGCTGATATCTATTGTTTGAGCCAGATGTGCAAATTGATGATTGATCTGATCTATTTTGTCAAATCCATCTACCTATATGGCAAAATGTTGCGTTTTGATTGTCGGATATATATTCATATATGTTAAGAGCATCTCCAAATATAATTAAAAACAAAAAAATAATAAAATATTAGTGAAGTCTAATAAGTTTTATTAAATAGAGACTTTAGAGCCTAGTCTCACCATTGAAGATGCTCTAATGCGCCGTATTCTGATTATGTGAGAGTCTGAGATAGAACCTCTTATCGTTGGTGTTGTGTTAGTATACTCAAAGCATGTCAATGGTGAGTTTTTAGGAAGAGTTTTTAATAAAATTGTTATTTTAGAAATTAAAAGTGGTTGAGAAACTGTTACTAGTTGGCGATTTTAATGAACTGTTAGATGCTAATGAGAAACTGGGTGGCCCGGTGCGGGACGAGCCTACCTTTTGGAATTTTCGAGACATGGTCTCAAATTGTAAAATTCGGGAACTTCCGAGCGCGGGCAATAGTTTCTCTTGGACTGGTTGGCGCGATGGTCATTATATTCAGTGCAAATTGGACCGCAGCTTTGGGAATGACTCCTGGTTCAATCTATTCCCACGATCAAACCTTACATATCTGGATTTATGGGGGTCTGACCACAGGCCTATCATAATAAAATTTGTTTTTGATCCCTTGCAACATCCCAGGGGGAAATTCACTTTTGACAAACGGTGGGTGGATCAAGTGGGTGTAGAAGAGGTTGTTCGGAAAGGGTGGCTGGAGGATGTGCCGGGTATAGACGCTAGCTTAGTTGACCGGATTGCTAGCTGTCGGCGGCAGCTCTCAGTATGGAAAAAAACAACAAATCAAAACTCCGCTGAACGATTGGTAGCCTTGCATGCGTCTTTGGAGTCTGAGGTTAGCAAATTACTGCCTGATCCTCAGCTTCTCAGGCATTTAAAGGCTGAAGTAGCACAGGCTTACCGGGACGAGGAACGGTTTTGGAAACAAAAAACCAGACAAAATTGGTTGAAAAAAGGGGATTTAAACACCAGTTATTTTCACAACTGTGTTCAGGGACGTCGTGTCCGTAATAGAATCCTTATGTTGGTTGATGCCAACAATAGAGAATGTTTTGCAGAGGGTTTGAAGGCCCAGGTGGCGGTTGACTACTTCTGTGATATTTTCACCTCGTCTAACCCAACTGGAATGGAGGAGTTATTTGCCGGTCTGACTCCAAGAGTGTCTGATGAAATGAATGGAGAGCTGACTAAGACTGTCACCCCAGAGGAAATCAAGCGGGCTGCCTTTGATATTAAGGGTAGTAATGCTCCCGGAGCTGATGGTTTTACGGGGGTGTTTTACAAAAAGTTTTGGAG